>JAUEKY010093274.1:2992-16893 GCA_031833965.1 Scyllaea pelagica
CCCCCGCCCCCCCCCCCCCCCCCCCCCCCCCCCCCCCCCCCCCCCAATCCATAAAAATAAATGCTGAAGCGCTTTGAGGAGTATTAGGATACAGAATTACAGAATCAGTAATGAGTGGTCATTTTTTTTCCAGATATCAAATGTATAAATGCAATATGAGAAAGAAATTTGTTCAACGTGGCAATCAAGTGTTTTGCTATGGGGAGAAGAACTCACCTAAACCAGATCAACCAACTCTGGTCTTCCTGCATGGTTTCACTTCGTCCAAACTTCAATGGCTTTCAACATTTAGAGTGAGTGAATATCTTAGTCATTACAGTTGAAAATGCAAGACAGCAGTATGTACTTGAAAAGTTCAACATGTTTGAATTTAGAGATAAAAACATATCGACTGTGTCATGTTATAACAGCCTAACTGGATTTTAGCTTTTTTTACAGGAGACGCAAAAAACTGTATTGTTTCTTATCTTTATTGAGTAGAGATCTTATTACTGTTATTTTAGTCAAAGGAAGTAATGTTTTGATGCTGACTAAATTTATTGAAATAACGATTTTTCTTTTTCTCCAGTTACGTGGTTAGAGCATGACACCATCGATATGACAGTTTTAAAATCTAGCAGTGGCAGACTAAAAGTTGTCATGAATAGACGTGATATTGCACACACACACACACACACAAACACACACACACGCATGTACGCACACTCCCATGCACACATATGCATGCATGTGCTTGTGTACACACACACGCACGCACGCACGCACACACACACACACACACACACACACACACACAAACACACACACACGCATGTACGCACACTCCCATGCAAACATATGCATACATGTGCTTGTGTACACACACACACACACACACACACGCACACACACACACACACACTCACACAAACACTCAAACTTACGAATGCACACATGCATACATCCACACAAGCACATATCATCAATCATTCTTTTGTCATGTTTTTGCATCCAACAGTTACTGAGAAAGGATTGCCATATGATTGCCATGGACATGCCTGGACACGGGGATTCATCAACGCCTGATGAAAATGAACCTATCAACCTGAATACCATGGATGCTAAATTTTGCTTGGTAATTGGTTTGGTTTGTTCCAGGCAAACGATATTGAATTACCAAAATTGAAACAATGGGCATTGTTTTACTATGATAAGTAACAATAATATAGGAAAAATATTTGTCACTCTCTAGGACTTAGTATCACTATTGTTGCATTATATGAAATCTTAACTTTTCAATTTACCTCTACTTATCCTATCAGTATCAGTTTTTTATATGATAGCAATCAAATAACTTTTAATAAGAGTTATCCCATGATTCCTATTGAATGATTTTTTTTTTATTTGAAAAGAGATTAAGTGCAGCACTCTTATAGTTATAGGTTAATGCTAGCGTACATACAAAGTCTAAAAGTAGGGGTTTTACTACCTGAATTGAAACTCAAAATGATCTGGTTCGGGTTTAAGCTTTGATCTTTGGTTTCATCCAATATGATCAACCGACCTTGCTCAGAGGTTCCTTATCTACCACTGTAGACCTAAACCCAAATTTTCAAGACCTGGTTTTTGCACTTACTCACTTACTTGCTGCAGGGTGTGGGGGAGGGCTGAAGAGGAAATGGTGATCCCAAGCTAGCCAACTTAAGCTTTACTTGGCCGTGGCATGGACGCAGAGTGGATTGTTTCAATAAATTCACATCATAGTCATCATACATGTAGGCCTTTAACTTTTACCCAAACACTTTATGGCAAAACATTGTTAGATGATGTTAAGTTTTCATGGGTTCAGTTGTAGAGATGGAATTCTATGCCAAAAACTAGATGGTGAGAGCGATGAATATCTGGATACTAATTGATGGGCGATAGTTAAAACCATCAAGCCAACACTGTTCACCCATTGGCCACTAAGTGTGAACACAGATTTCTGCCTGAATTTCATGTAGCTGTAGTAGTATGTAGTATGTTAATGTTAGTAAATACCCTAAAGTCACTTTTCTACATTCTCATCAGCTAAAAGCTGTTTACCAAAGCTTGCAAATGCTTTTATGTTTTATTTCATTCAGTTCCTGGAGTTGGTTGGATTAAGTAACAAAAAGATCCATGTTGTGGGGTCATCCTTAGGAGGTGCTCTGGCTGGAATATTTGCAGCTTTACATCCTGACAAAGTTGCTAAAGTTACCATGATCTGTCCAGCAAGTAAGTCAAGGAGATAAGTGAAAGATTGCATGTTTAAAAAAAGATAAAAGATGTTGGAACAAGTGTATTAGTTGACAAGAATCAGAAGTTGGCATGTTGCTCTTAAAACTTTTGCTTACATTCTGATCACTCTGTCATATTTAAAGAAAGGAAATAAACAGATGGAGGAAACTATGTTGTAGAATATGATATAGACCTCAGATTACACCACAGACATATTTCTTTTCTTACTCTTCTTAATTTTTCTCATTGCTTCTTTTGTTTGGCACGCTGCATGGAGCACCTTAACAAACACTCAAGATCTCATATAACTACAAGAGAATATTTCAACAGCATTTGTAGATTTTACAAAAGAGATGAAAATGTTCCTTTTCCTTTGAAGTTTAAACAATGAATATTTATTATTTTCTAAAGAGCATTGTTATTGTAGGACATTTACTTGTAAATAGCAGTATGAATGTAATTTCATGACAACAATATCATGGAAAGTTTGAGCATTTTTTTTTTTAATTTTCATTATTCACATAAAGAAAGGAAGATTCCTACTGAACTGAATGTCAAAATTAAAGTTAGATAGTCGGGGCATAATGAAAAAGTTAATGCTCTGTTAATCCCTCTTTCAGCTTACAGTGTCTTAAATTCCTTCACTTTTACTTTTCTCCCCATTTTCTATTCCTTTAGTGAATCCTCCTGTGGAAAGTGAATTCATTCAAGTGTTGAAGAAAAATATGACAAAGAACCTATCAGACATAACCTATGATGATTGCATATTCTTCCCACAAGATGTAAAAGGCATCAAGGAAATGTTTGAATTGTGTATATATCGTAAAGAATTCGTCAATCTTCATCCCCAGGTGAATTCAACTTACCTTATTTATTATGGTGATTTTTTAGATAAATTAATGCTATACTTTGTTTTATTATCGAACAATTTTTAGTTTCCTTTATGATGCCCATTGTAATAAGAATCACAGTGGGCTGATCACCTGCTTGGCTTAATGGCACAATCCAGAGAAATTACGTCTCATGAAGAGTCGGCCCTACAATGTAATGGTGAAAGGGTACCCGATTATGAAATGAAATGTTATAAGAGGACATTTCATACTTTTCCCACTAAAAACAGGGGCTCTGACTGTAGATGCCACTCATGTATTTTAGATTTATTTCTAGTGTTGTTTTTGAGTGAGAGTTATCTATAATTTTTTCTTGATTTTTTTTTTTTTTGGTGTGTGTGTCGATAATATAGCTGATGCAAGTGAGTTTTTGTTTTCTTTCTTTATCCTTTAACCTTTTTTTACATCGGGTATACCATCGAGGTTAAGGGATTGTGCACCACTGTCGCCATAGCACACTAGGTTACCATATGATCATTTAGTCATGCAGAGTGTGGTTTTGGGTCAATACTGCACTTGTGCTGTGGTCAGTCACATGCATCCTGCCACATTCCACATGATTTAATCTTTGTTTCTTTATTTCATGTTTGTTTTAGCTTGAAATTCCTTTTTCTCACTTTTTATAGCACCCCAAAAGAGTTTTTGACTATTATTTCTTATAATTGATTCCAGCTGATTTAATCAGTTCTTTCTGACCCCGCGGTTTTATGCAAGAAAGAGTGCCCAAATTATGCAAGCAAAAACCCCAAATTATGCAAAAATCATGCAAACAGTAGGAACGTCATTTTTGTTGTTAAAATATTTTTGATTATCTGTCTATGAAAAGAAAAACCCATAGAATACATTTTGAATGAAGAAATGGGCAAATACAGGCTCAATTAAAATAATGTAATTGTATTCTTTACGCAAACAGAACATCAACAAAGAGATTAAAGTACATTTAAGGGTGCTGGCACACCAGAATATCCTGTCGTCCCTTTTCCCTCCCTCTTCCCCCTTTTTGAGGGACGGAAATTTTAGTTCATAATAAATGCATTGTAGTTGTAACTGCCATACTTGGTTTGCCTGTTTGCAGTGTAGCAGCTACAATGCATTTATTATAGGATAGAATCTTTACTAGTTCTATTTTGTACTTATTTGTTTGTGTCTAAATCTGTACTTTTTTATTACATAAGTTTGTTTACGGGTATACTTTTTCTTTCATTCACTGTTTGCTTTAATTTGTGATTCCATCAAACTTGTCTCCTAATTTGAACTCCCTTGACTTTTTCCCCTCAAATTTCATAAGCACTCTAGAAATTGACCTCAGGCTTTCGGAATATCTACATTTCCTATTTTGACAGTCATCTTGTTATTGATAAGGTTTTGATAAGCTTCCATCACTGTTTTCTCTTTACTCTTATCTTATTGTTTATTTATTTGGTTCTTTAATTAGTCTAGCCTTAAACTGAAAGGATAAATTATACTCTATATCTACCAAAATGATCATAATACATTAGCTCCTCTTTAACTAACTCTAAATTCACAAGCAAAATGAATAAATAAGAATTGACAGGTATTAGTCATAATCACAATTAGCTTTATGCTTACTAGTACTGTTGGTTCAAGTGGTTGAGCGTTTGCCTTGGAAGCAGTTGGTTGTGGGTTCACTCCCACACCTTGACAATGCCAAGTTACAAAAAAGATTTAGCAGCTGCTTGCCTGGCATTCAGCATTACGGGAACCATGTTAAGACTGGCTGTTCCAGTGTCCTTATGATATATTAACTGGGTGAGATTTTCATTTTCAGTCCTCCATTTATCTCTGCATGACAGCACATTAACAAATCAAGAGCACTGTGCTAGTGATATGACTTTTAAGGGTTGAAACAGAGCATTAAACCTTAGCAGTATAACATTTTTACTTAGAACTTAGTTTTTCAGGATAATTTCAAACACCATCAACCTAGTAATGGCATGCCATGCAGTCATTCATTGAAATTTCTCCTGCAAGAAGATTTTGACGAAGGAAAATGAGAAATGGAATTCTCAGTATTATGGTTGTCCTGATCCACTAGACTCTTATTCTGTGAAGTGCCAAAATAAAAGTATACATTGAATTTGTATACTTCTTTATGAAACTCTTTCTGAAACCATCTTGAATAGCTTTAGAATGTTAAAATTTTAACAGTTCATCTTTGTTTTAGATTGTTCCATTACTTCAATGTTGCCACTTCATAACATTAAAAACATTTTTGATAAAACTCATGTCAGGACTAATGGCTGGCCAAACCATTTTTTCAAATTGCTGTTTTAAGTTAAAGCTCAAACTGCTATTTTCAGTTCAAACGCTGTCTTCGCCAGTTGATGAAAAGACAATGATGTTATAAATTGCAATTGCCTTTCAATCTATGAGAGTGTCAATTCATAAAGTATAAGCAAGTTAAAAATTTACACAATAAGTAATGGATATCTCCCAAATTTAAAGTAAAAGCTTTGTGAATTACAATTTGGACTCTTCAAAATTTAAACAGGCATATTATTAGCATAGATAGAAATGGCAAGATAATACTCATATAAGATGATCCAGAAATTATTCATCTTATCAATCAAGCTTTCATTAAGTCATCAATAATCTGTTGAGATGAATCAAGATAACAAGGTGCTATGCTTTTTGGGACCATGACTATATCATCAGTTCTTGATTATTCTTTCCTGTTTTCAGACACTTTTGTTAATTAAAAAAAGATTTATCTGTGTCAGTTAACTATCAATTCCATGGTCATTGTGAATGCACAGATCTAAAAGACTGGCATTATTGGTTCAATTGGTAAAGCATCCCTCTCAGAACCGATAGGTTATTTGCATGATCCTTACAGTGTCATGCTGAAATCTTCAAAGTAGCAGCTACCTTGCATTGTATCCTGCATTGTGGGAACAATTCTAAGAGTAACTGGCCATTAGCAATAATAAACTGTGACTGGGATCAACACTTGAATTAGCCCCTTTTTAAAAATTTCAATTTCTGTGTGCAAGAACAATGACATCTCTAGTCTCTAGAGAACCCTGCATTTTTGCATTTACTTTTATGTATAACCAGCAAAGAAAAAGATTGCCAAGCATAATTGGAACTAAAGTATAGCTAGTGATAGTTAGCGTATAGACATTTTGCATCTTTTCTCATTTTTAGCCTACAACTCTAAAAACTTAATTCCAATCTGTGCTTTAGTTTTCATAAACCAATTTCTTGGTTAAGTTTGGCATTGTCCGATAACTGATTACAGAAGAATTCTTTTCTTTTAATACAACTTAATGTTTTTATGATTACATCTAGTATCTAGCTCTCTTATGAATATTGCTAACAGATTTTGTCTTCATGTTTCAAAACTTGAATACAACTATGTACAGCTAATCTAGCATTATAAAAGAAAAAGGAATTAACACCTGAAAACATCAGTTTATGACTGCCTCAGCTTTCTACCTCTGAATCTTTTAAACTTATTTTTCTATCATTACTATGCTCATATTCTATTTCTAAACATCTTTTATAGTTGCAGCTATAAGCATTACCCACTAATTGACCTTATGATTAACATTGCAATATTTTTCTATCACGGAACAAGCATGATTTGAATTTGGATAGTCTGTCATTGAGGTAGGCTTTTAACTAAGTTTTTCTGAATCAGTTTTATTCAAGGAAGTAGGAATAGGAGGTTTCGCTTCTTGGAGGCCTCACATCTGGTCCTGCCTCCACTTTGTCTGGGGTTTCATGTACATCCTGTGCATTACAGTTTAACCTCTATGAATTAAATACTACCTGAAATCACTTAATTGCATTAAACCCTCCATTCCATCAAGATAGGGTACAAGAGAGAGGTCAAGGGAGTTATACTAGCGTGTTAATACACTTTTAGTGTAGCTTAGTTTTGGAAGTGATAAATAAAGACTACTAGAGTAGAAAGGTAGCATCAGCATGGCTGTCTGAGGTGTTAATGAAACTGATGGGGATGTGTTGGAATGGATGATTTTAAAAAGTAAAACGAAAAAAACAGAAAATTGACTTCTGTTTATATAAAGCCCACAAATGCATGTCAAGTGAATTATTCCCTTGCAAAGGAAATTTTCTCATGAGTCATTTCCAGCCTTTCAGTTTCCAATAGCTATGACTTTAAATTAAAAAGCATTTTTGTACTCTAATGAGGGCGGTCATCTCAGCTTATTTACTTCATGGCAGAGCATGAATAAGTACCAGTAGCTGAGCGGGGTTCATTGAATAAGAGAATAGCTAGTGTAGGCTCAATGTTCTTAGACAAATCTTTTTTGAAAGACTTGAAAAATTGAATTCGTAGAAATTGTTGTAAATGAATTCAAAGGCCAGCATAACATACTTTGCTGTAATTGCTATATCATCATATATATCATGTCTACATAAGAAAAAAAGGAAAAAGAGATACTACCTTTAAAAGGATTTTCTCTAATATGAGATTTGCATTGCCCTTTTTGATATTATGTGTATGAAGTTTTCCTTTCTTGATTCTAAAAATTATTTTGAATCCTTTTTTCATATCTTTTCAGATTTTCAAAGGAATGCTCACCATTCGAAGTGCAAAGTATCCATATTTTCTTAGAAGTATGTACCATGAGTCTTGTGTCGCTAACCTTAAACTTGAATGATTATTAGGCAGATAGCCTATCTTAAAGGAATAATCATAAAGGTCTAATGCACTGATTTTACACTCCCCTACCGGCGTAGTGCTCTAGTGGGGAGCTTGGAAAGTGACCCTAATATGAAATATTAGGTCGCTTTGAGCATATCATGTGTAAATGAAAAGGTAAAAACACAAATAAAATGAAAAATATCAATATTGATATAAGAACAATTATGTGGTACCTAAACATTCCTAATCTAGGACAGTATATTCACAATGAGAGTAATTTGAGATCCCATTCAGTCACAAAGAGTCTGTGAGCTTGAATTCTTGTCAGCTCCTTTTTTTTTCTATTTCCCCTTTTTGTTTTGTTTCGATTTTATTCTTTTTCTTGTTCACTCCCTTAGTTTCTTTACATAGATTTTAGTTTCATGATTGGTTTACTTTATATTACTTATTATGATTATTATATTACTCTCTAAATTTCACATAATAAGCTTCACATAATGCATCAGGACAACTTGCCAAATATCATGCTCAGATTTTTCTCTTTTTTTTTTCCTCAGAAGTTTGCAATTTTTTTCAATATGGTTTATTCAAAAGTTAATCATTCTCGTTCCTTGAAAACAGATAAAGAACTTAGATTATAATTTATTCAAATTGGCCCATTTACTTACAGTGTACAAGGCTACAAATACTGAAGAATATCTCAATATGCTTGCCAGCCTTGCCCCTTCTATAACTATGCCGTCACAGATCATTTGGGGAAAGGAGGATGAGGTATGTACCATCAAAACTATTTCACAGCTACAGTATAACACAATCCTTGCGGCAACAAAGTATTATGGACAAGGTCTCCATGAAATGAGGAATATATACATAAGAAAAAAGACAAATGGGTTGGGACATTAGCTCTATGATGAGGGATCCATGAGAATGGGACTGGAAAGATAAGAAAATCGTGTTAGACGGTTTAACAAAAATCAATTTATGATGGTTTGAATAATGTTTTCACTTCTTCTTCGCTGTTCCTCAACAGATGACCATGGCTGCAGTCCAATTTCTGCAACAAAGTCTGTGGTCCGCTGCAGGTCCTCAGCCTTGCCATAGAGTTTAGTGGTGATTGCTGATGGGGCTGGCCAGTAGTTTTCATGTTGCCCTTCATACTTTTCGCAGTCTTTTAAAACACGCATTGTATTTTCATTTTCTTTTCCACATGGACAGAGGGAGGTATAAACACGTTTAAACCAAAAAAGGCTAAGCCGAAAATTTGGCTAGACCAAAAACAATGAAAGAAATTGTTTGACTGCTCATTAAGTCTATATTAAGAAACTATGCTGAAACCGAAAACAAAATAATTCAAACTGCGGATAAACCGAAAAGAAAGACCGCAATTTCCTTCTTTTCTTCGGTAATTTAGCCGATATGAAAGATAAAATCCAGCATTGTGAGGCTAATCCTCTACCTGGTCAATGAAACAGCTGTACTCATTGAAAGTCCTTAGTAATTAATGGCATGTTCCGATCTCCCCAACGCATACACACACACACACACACACACACACACACACACACACACACGCACACACACAAGTACAAAGTCCTGAGCCCCTGCAGGTAGGTTAATACGCACACACTGACATCTCTTCCTATGATGCCATAACAACTTCCTTAAGTGTCCATGTATTGCATCGTTCGCGGGGTGTACTGATTCTGTTTTTGAATACCTGGATTGTTCGCCAACCAGTTTGCCTATTGCTTACACTTACAATGGAATCAATGGAAGGTAGGTCGAGGAGGGGGAGGGAGCAACACAAGCAATAGGAGAGTCTAGATGCCTGGTATCCTTGAATTGTAATATTCAGTGATTGATTCATTGACACTCCTCTTGCAACCTTATCCTCTTTTGTTTTGCATCCTCCTCCCAAACACAGTCACTCTGTCTTTTCCTTCCAAAGTCCAACACTTAACTAATCCCTACAGGGGTTCATGGTTATATCATATTTCAAGCAGCCTCCCTTGAAAAAATGTGATTTTCTGAACTATTTCTAAACCGAAATATGTTTTAAAAAAAAAAACGTTTAAACGTTGTTTTAACACTTGCATCAACACAACTTAGGTCACATTGCCAGCGGAGCACTCTTGGACATGTTAACGTGCTGCCACACAGAGATAAACAGACTACTCACATGAATTTCTCACTCAGTCACAATATACTGACACCGGGCCAACCAGTCTTAGCATTGTTCCCATAATGCCAAATGCCGGGTGGGCAGCTGCTAAAAAACTGATTTTTACAACTTAGGTATGTCGCAGCGTGGGAATCAAACCTGCCACCTCCCGGTTACGAGGCGGACGCTCAACTAAATGCGCCAACAAAGCCGGTGGAAATATGTTTAAGCCAAAATAAATCCCCAGGTCCTTTCAATTTTGGTTTAAACAGGTTTTACTGTATTTCCAATTTTTAGTTTGTGTGCTTGTGTTGTCTTAGTCTATTATGTCCTGTTCGGAGCCAAAAGATGGTGATGGTTTTCACTTATAATTATATGGTCTTAAGAAATCATGAAGAGAGTAATAAAAGTAGGAATAATATAGACAAAGAACTAATTAAACCTGTTTTGAATTTCTTTCTCAGATCATTAATTCAAGTGGAGCTGCTTATCTCAAAGAACGACTACCTGATTGCAGACATATGGATGTATTAGAAAATTGTGGTCATGCTGTTGATGTGGATCGACCAGGGTCACTTTGTAAAGCCCTGGAAAATTTGATGAATGAGAAATAATGTTGAACTTGTACCAGCAATACTGCCTTATAAAAATGATATCAGAAAGACACCATACATACCCAAGGAGGGACTTCAGTGGAGACAATGGTTCAAAGCATGTATGATAGAGATTTGAAGATAATATATTCAGTCACATCCAACCATCAAATCAGTTTCATTTTAGATAAAACTGCCCCGTCAGGCCGCTCACGCGATTGTGAGCGAGAAATTATGACTTTTTCAATCACCATTCTGATCATTATGGATCATTAATGACAAATAAAAATGGCATCATTGCAAAGATCTTTTCTTCCTCTCTAAAACTGTCTTAGTTTTTATAAGAAATAAAATTCAGGGGTTATTTTATTGTTTGGTGAAGGCATATGACTTTGCCGATTTCACAGCTGCTTAGAGACAAAAAATCCAACCTTCCCCACTTTTTCTCGCTTGCGTATCCATTATGAATAAACTACCCATTTTCATTGGTTGCTATATTTAAGTCAAAAGAATGATGTATATTGTTATATCTTTATGCTGTCGATACGTTCAGGAAAAGTTGTTTAAAAGTGTAAATACAGTTTTTGAACGCGTTTTTTCTTTCCCAAATGAATGAATTTTCACCTTAAACATATATAACAATGAAGATAAACCCTTCGTCTTTGATAGTATGGCATTTTTGAAGGAACTAGTTTAGACAGATCTCTATGCGAGGCTCTTTAACTACTTGAGGTTTCTTTTTGAGACAGCGAACTGCACAGTTTTACGAGTTGAATGCGTCGCCGACTCGCGAAGGATACGCTGATCTCTTCCCCCTGGCAAAACGGGTGACATTGCGGAGATTGTATTTTTGGACAAATAAAATCATGATTTAAAACACTTACAAACTCTTGAAAAAGATTAGTCTTTGAAAACTAGTTGCTGAGAGTGTGTCCACTTAGTTTGGTTAATTTGGGTTGTCTAGTTATTAATTTTTCGAGACTTCAAAATCGGTCCCCAGACCTTTGGCGATTGTGTTAGATTTTTTTAAAATATAAATATTCTTAACTTTGTTAATTTTGATAGCACATTAACAGGATTAAAAGCTCTTTAATTTGATGTAAGGCTATTCTCATAATTTTGATTTTGAAAATTTAGTTTACAGTACCTACTTAAGAATAAACAATTTGAATATGAATATTCATTATGAAATTTTCAATAGGAGCAAATTGATTGAAAACTGAGCCGTTTTAACTGTTTGCATCTAGTCACATTCAGGAATGTATTGCTCCTATTTCTGTTATCAAATTGCTGTCCTGTCTCACTTAAGTCTACTCTTTAGTCTTATTCAATTATCAGTTCTGCTTCTACCAAATCATATTATTTTGTTTAATGGGTTATGATAACCCATATGTGCATTTGAATCACAAAGAGACATGACCGGATTTTTTATCTTATCATCTTAAATACTCCTTCTGTAAATGCACCAAAGAGCTTTGTCCACTTGAGTAATTCTTTGACTTTTTAGCCTTTTTATTCTTATTATTTTAAGACTCACTTCCAATCTGGCCAATGGGTCAGCATGCCTTAGTTAGCTGCTTAATGCTAATGTTTATCCCTCACAATGGCAAATATTGTACTGTTTTTCTGGGTTTTTTATTTTGATATCTATTTATCTAAGGATCCTCTGAAAATTAGCAGATGATGTTTTTTTTTTTCTTCCCTTGCCTTATGATCCTGTTGAGTTGTTGGTGATGTCTCTGTTCTTGTGTAATGATAAATACCTTTTCATAGTTGATTTATAGGTGATATTTTTGACATTATGAAAACTTGGACAATAAGTTTCAATGCTGCATTTGCTATTGGTGCTAATGTATAAAGCTTTTTTCAAGTTGAGCATTGAATCAAAACATAAAAAGGAGACAATTCAAGATCATTTTCCTTAACATATCCATAACTGGGAATCAGATTGCTTATTATTGTTGTCAAAAGTCTCTGAAGTCAGCCAAAATTTATCTGAGACACCCAGCGCTAATGCTAAACATACTGAATTTTTGTACATTCTTGCTAGCATTTGGGGTTTTATGAATCAGCAAATCAATATATTTTTAATAAGATGAAATATCAATCCCTTTTTTTATATATTTCTATTTTTGAGGCTAACATTTTCCCTTTAAGTTGCACTTAGCAGGTATGATAAATTGCGTAACATACCCCTATGAGATAAATGACTGATTGTGCTTGATACATATATAGATAGTTTTAACTGTGGAGAAGTCCAGTACTAAAACGAAGTGCTTATTGCTACTAGGTGTTGGTGTAAGCATTCAGAGTGCTTTGTTTGTCATACAAAATTATAATGGTGGATCATGGAGAATGTTACCATTTTAATTTTGAATTTATATTTATAGCATTATCCATGCTAGCCAATCAAAGAGAGAAACTGCAGGTGATAACTTTATGTCATGTAAATCTATCATGTGACAAGGGTAAAAGGTAGCCCCTTAGAAATCTTTACAAAATTATATTTAATGTATGATTTTGCAATACGTCCCATATCCTATTTCTATCATCTCAAGTTCAACGCATGTTTTGTCTAGTTACTGACAATATGATCATGGGTCAAAGTTTGCTGGCGTACGCTAGCCATGCTAGTTGATGATCAGAATTTGAAAGGTATCATTGCTGGTGAATCATTATATAGCTGTATTCATTGGTTTGGTACAGGCCCCGCCCAAACTAAAATCTTTTTTTTTGCCAGAAACCGTGGGACCGTTAGGGATCTTGTTTTTCTTTTCGTCATTTCGCGCAATAGAATCTTCTTTCTTGTTCAAGATCGCCCAACACCATCAACTTTGGCTTTAAATCAAGTCTGTATTTTTCTACATAGTATATTAACATTTGTTTTTTTTATATTAAAATTTGTTTGTTTTTTTAGTTGCAGGTTTTTTGTTGCACTGGCTTTGCCTTTGTCGGATATTTTCTTTTTAAAAATTTAACCATGAATAAGATAGAGCTGTATCACATTTTCACATTGCTTATTTAAGCTTTCCTTCCTGCCCCCATGATCTCACCACTTAAATTACTTGCATGATAGAATATAGTAGCAAGTAGCCCTGGCCCGTGCCCTTTACACTTCTAGGTATTTGTGGGGGGCATCTAACATACAATGTGAATACATTCTACAATACAAGTCTGTGAGTTGGAAAACAGAAAAACACTCTTGTGTTAAAGTATGACATGACAACTAACAGGAAGGGAAATTTGAAATAACCAATGCCAATACATGACAGTGATTGCACACTTTTTGCAATAAGTCAGAGTTTGTTTTGATCAAAATGGGGGTGGTAATCCTCAGTCATAGTAGTAGTAGTTATATTTTTATCATCACCGTTGCTATCATT
>JAUEKY010093385.1:0-10601 GCA_031833965.1 Scyllaea pelagica
CAAGTGCGCCAACGAAGCCGGTAAGCGCTAGCTTCAAAGCTTTCTAAAACACATTTATAGATTGTACCAGAAGCGGAGCTCTCAGCAAGGATCCATCTGAAGGGCTGGGACAGCTGCTTAATTTCCGACTCTTTATCATGCAGAAGGTGTAGTTAGGAATCGAACCCATGACCTATCCAGTTCTAAAACAACCGCTTTGACGATTGAGCCGACATTGCCAGTGTTAATTAAAATCATTTCAAAACTTGATTTATCTTATCCTGTTAATACTTTAAGGTTTGTTTTGTCTCTTAATACCATAGGGTAAAGGAACGCTACAGACCTTCTTCCTCAACAGTCGCACGGGATTTGAACCTGGCCTGTTAACATCCTAGTGACGACTTCCAGCTCCGCCACGTCCCCCAACGATCGTGTTGTTCAGGAAAACATCGCCAGACACATCCCCCACTGTCAGCACCACAGCCCTACTCTTCATCATGCCGTCGCCATTAGCACGCTTACCATGCATGCAGTGTTTCACCAATTCATGGTCTCATCAAGCTACCAACCTACTAGCAGTGGCAGCAGCAGCAGCAGGAGCAACAACAACAGCAGTGGCAGCAGCAGCAATAGCATCATCAACAGCAGTGGCAGCAGCAGCAACAGCAGCAGCAACAGCAGCATCAGCAGCAAATGCATAATAAAACTGGCTATGGCAAAAGGTTTTCCTTTTGACCGTGAGTTTTCCTTTGCTCAACCTGGTGGTTCTGTGTGGAATACAAGCCTCACAAACTATCAGGATCCCATATTACCATATTATCATAACGATATGTAGATATTACTTTGCGGGCGGTTGGCGGGAGATCTGGTATGGTCCTAATTCTGTTAAGTGTGCTTCACTGTCATCCTCATCCATCTTTCCATCTTCCTCCATCCATCTAGATGTTCCTCCCTCTGTAGTGGTGGATCCCATGTATGAACTTGAATTAGAAAGGTGGCTGCCTCATTTGCGTCATTTTGATACCCAATATGTAGGTCACTTTGCTATCTAGATGGACTGAGTACTTTGTACACAAAGGGTGGTATGAACACCTGGGTGGGTTTTTACTGTGGTTTAGTGATTAGGGATAGAGTTAAACATTTTAAGTGAGATGGTGTGCTAGGATCTTGATGTAAAACATCTCTGTGGCGTCACTTTCCAAGGAATGTTTTGTGTTCAAGTGTAAATCATCCCTTTTTTACTCATTACTATTAATCGGTCTTACTTTTTCCCATCTGGAGCTTACCTGGCCTAAATTGTGCCGATAGCGCCATAAAAACCTCAAGAAACAAACAAACTGTTATTGACCATTACTATGTTAGATATTGTTGATGTGCCAGATGATGAGCATTGAAAGTTGTCTTTTGTCAGTAAAATTGAAACTATTTTAGCAATAACGTTATTGTCTCATATCCTGTAGTGGCCAATAAGCATGCATTTGAAGATAAAGCAGCAGGTGCAATCTCAGGAAACCTCGGTATTTCAAGAAACAATTCATTCTTCGCATTTCATCACCTGGCAAAAGTAGCTAAGCAGGGTATCTTTGTAAATAAGGTTACAAGTTTAATCTAAGGCTACATCAAAATTTGTTTGACCTCCTTAGATGCACATCTCAATGTGTATTTTCTTTGAGTCATTCAACGGTGGGCACTTTGGGCTAGCCACCTGCTTGTCTTAATCTCTTGGCACAGAATTTTCCTGGCTTTGTTTGATATCATATTGTGTATATACTTTTTGACCCAATCTGGTGTTAAACATCATGTCCGATTTCTACACTGCCCTTTATTGGGGGGGGGGGGGGGTACAAGAAGGAACCTGAAAACAAAAAAAAAACAAAAAAAATAATTCTGAAACTGATTTAGATGCGTTTGTTAACATTAGTTTTATTGTGCTGTTTACTTGGAACTCCATTGAAAATTGTAAACGGCAGTATATCCAACAACAGCCAAGTGTAGCATTAAAGCAGCAAGCTACTCACACTAAAATTAGTGGGAATCAGCCATCTATGAAACAATGCTGGCATGATAAACATCATGACCCATTGCAAAATGTGTATTTCCTTTCCAGTGCTTAATGCACTTTGTATGATGTAAGGATCAGATCAGATAATATAGAAATAGATTATAAGCTTTAAAAAAGGGGCAGTATCATTTTAACATTTGAGTAAATCATCATGTACGCATCTTACGTCCAGTCCATTTGGTTCCATATTATCATTAATGCTTCTCCAATCCAATCATTTTTTCTATCATTTCTAATGTGTTGAAATGTATGTTTTGTTTCATGGATTTAGGTTATAGTTGCATTTCAGTGTGACTTAACTTTCCAAGCCGAATGAAATAAAAGAACACACACGATGAGTTTAATCTGTTTACTGTGAGAAGTTTATTATATAGTCTGTATGTATCTATTTTTTCTTTCAATCTGCTCTAAACCCGTCACTGTGAAGCTAATTATTTTTTCAATCAATCTGGATAACTCAAAGCAACAATATACAAAGCCACACAACTGCAAATAGATGCACAAGCAAATTCAGTAGAATGTCCAAACTTATCAATCATCAAATCTAGAACCATTCCTGGTATCACTGTTCCCATAAGTGCCATCAATTCTACAAGGGCTATGTTCTTTTACGCGTTCTTTTTAACCAAACAATTTCACTGCACCAAATCCGTAACACACATAGTTCTGTGTTGTCGTGGTGGCAAGGAGAACTGCCACTAGGAAGGCCCACTTACTCCATAGGGCAGTGAAATACATGAGCAGACTGGACAAAGCCATTCCACTGAGCATACAAACACATGTGGACCTGAGGCTGAGTCTGTCCAGCAAGGCACCCCATGCCACCGATGCTGGAATATTGAATAGGGCTTGGCCAGTACCTAGGTTCGTCAGGAAGTGGTCATCATCAATTCTTTCCTGTCCGTAGATCTTGTTTCAACACGTTGAAAATAGATCAGAAAAGTGACAACGACCAGCTTATAAAAATTCAAACAATTTATCACCTCATTTGGTTCATAGTTAGGTCCGCTGTCCTTATTGCTGTCATTCTCCTCCTTTGGGTTCCCCTTAAGTAAAGATGAGTTGTAGCTGCCCTGATTACGATTCTTAGATACACCACATTGGCCATACGATTTATTGTGATATAACAGCAAAAATCCTGTTAGTTGGAGCGCGAGGGTAATTCCGCCTAGAATAAGGAGCAGGGCTGGGACTTTGCTGATGATATGATCTTGTGTGAAAACTTTTATTCCTTGTACATTGTAATTCGGCGTCAGATTCTCTGGATTTGTAAACCATGTGGCAAGCTGACCGATGACGACGCCACCTAGTGGACCCCCTGCAATTGCAATTCCTGCTAGCAAGGCTGTGTGTCTGAGTGACTGGTTTAACACATAATACTGCAATAACATACCTTCATAAGAGCCAGTACCAATTCCAAGAATAGTTCCAAATGTAAAAAAGAAAACATTTAGAGAACCATCAATGATAAAGTAGCTTACAAAGAATGTAAAGCTAAGCACAACTATCGAAGCACCGATGATGAAACGTTCGTGGATGTAGTTGTTCAGATAGCCACTGGCTAGCATACTTATCGCAGCAGTTGGCCCATAGCAAAATATTGTCCAGGAAGGATAAATTTGAATGGTTGCATTATCTGCATGGCTCGCCAAGTAAGATGCAATATAGATGGACAAATTTCCCCAGTAATGGTGGGGTCCACTGTAAAAAAAATCAGAAAAGCACCGATGATGTTACGAAGCTTATGATAATCCATAGTATCAATTTTGCCACTGCTGTAGTTGAAAACTCCCTGTATGGTGTCCGGAGTTTCAGAATAGCACCACCGTGATGCCGATGTGTCATAAGAGGCGACTGCAGGGATCTCTTTATTATTTCTCTCCTTCCTTCTCCTTTCTTTCTTTTCCTGTCTTCTCCCCTTTTTCTTCTTTCTTTCTTGCTCAGACCCAAGGAAGCTGCGTTACTTGCTTTCTTGACTGTTTGCGGGCGCTGATCTGACATAAATTGTGCCGATAGCACCGTAAAGCCCTCAAGAAACAAAAAAAAAACAACAAAAGTTGAGAACGAAATATTGTTTTGTTTCGTGTACAGCTCTTTGAAATTGCTGAGTTGTCATTGCTCCAGACCGGATAGGAAGATATAAGGAATGAACGTATATAACATTAATCATCCTGTTAGTGTTAGCATACTTTTGATTTGCATATTTGCATGACAGCTTGGAAACATATTTTCATATTTTTCAAACAATAAAGATATAGATGTAATTCAAAATAAACAAAACGTGGTTTTATCTGGAGTGGGCATGGGCGTTTGGCTATATTGAATTAAAAAGCATTATGGAAATCTAGATGGCTGAAAAGGAAGCCGACAAGATAAATATCAACTGCTATGACACAGAGATGCATTAGAGTTAGGCCTAATGATTAATTTAAATCGTTTCCCTAAAAATGTGAGGGTATGCTGGTATTTATACCAGCATTGAGCACTTTGCATAGCTGGAGTAATAACATACTCCAAAATAGATTTATATTATTTTGTATCTTATTGTAATATGTTATATTACATCATATTATATTATACTTGATTAATTCATATTTAGGCTCGTGGTTTTGTGGGAAACAATGAATGATAACAAAAGACCGATAACTTTATCTTATCTGTACGGCACAGACTAAAAAGGAAACTAATAAAGCTGTTGCCTATCGAGATAGAGAATATCCCAGGGTTAGAATTGAATATGAAATTCTGGATCATGAAAATTCCAAGTTTGAAATTGAATATAAATATCCTAAATCTAAGATATTACAAGACCGCTTAAGAAAATCTAGCTGGGATAAAACCTAGACATGAGGAAAATAATTAGATCTCGATCGAAAATATTTTAGACGGACCAGAGTGTACTAGAAGAAGTGTGTTCTTGATCTTAAACATCGACATCTAAAATCTAGATGTTCTCGATATTTCATGTGTTCTGAACTCTAAACATCGAAGTTAATCTATTAGTGGTGAGTGTGCTCCGTGATGAAAACTCAAAATGGAAATAGCAAATAGCTATCCATGGGTGAAAGGTCAAACTTACAATCTAAAGAGAACCTCGATTTAAAGCTTATACCTAGATATCATTGGGCGGTACAAAAATGGAATCAGATATAAAAAAAAACAAAAAAACAAAACAAATCTAGACAAAGAAATATTCCTAGTGGGACCCTAGTCATATAGATGTAGCATGTTTTAGAAATAAGCATTGGCATCTCTCATATGGTGTTCCTAAACTTAAGCATCGAAGACAATCCGATTTTAGTGAGCATGCTCAGTGTTCAAAACTTAAAACGGAAATTGCTATCAATGAGAGAAAGGTCAAAGTTAATATGTAAAATGAAAGTGATTGATTGAATGTTCAATATTATTCATTCTCTTTAGATCATTAAAACCAGAGAGCTGTTTTTCATCTTTGAAATGTAGTAGTGGTACCCTGCTCTAATTCACCTTTCACCTATCTGCATCGTGCCATGTGTTACAGGAGGTGTCCACTTGGATCTTCCTCTCCTTTCTGTCCAGTGCTGCCGACTTAACCTCTTGCCATGACCTTCGCGTTTCTATCTTTATCCACTGCTTTTCTCCAAGTGGTTTTGGGACGTCCTCTCTTTCTTTTGCCTTCTGGGGCCCATGTCAGTGCGACTACACAGACGTTTTCTGTTTCTTTTCTCAAAATGTAACCGATATATTTCAATCTCTTTCTCTGCACCTCTTTACTCATTCTATCCATTACGGCCCGTTCTAATACTTTCTCATAGCTGGCATAATCTTGCCATCTTACTTTTAATATTTGTCTCGAGCATTTTATTTTCGAATACACTTGCTCTTATGCATGCTACATGATTACATTTTTTTTCATCTCATTTTTGTAAGTCACTGGCCGGCACAAACATGGGGTGGGGAGCCCACAATGATCATTATTCTTTTTCTTTTTAAATAGGACATTATCGTTTTTTCCAAGAAATAAGAGTGTCTCAAGTAAAGTTAAAATAAAGAATAAACTTAGGTGGCCTGGTCTTATAAACAGAAAAGATAATAACAGAATATCGAAACTAATCCCAGAAAGTAAGCCACATGGCAAATTATCTAGAGGTAAAACAAAAAACAAATAATATGGGAGGAAACACGATTATCAGGAGTAGTAGAAAAAAAGGGGTTGTAAACTTGTTGGAGCTAAAACGGAAGACTACAGATAGAGATCAGCGGCAAAGGTTTGTACAGTACACATACCATAAACTTACTGCAAGGGAGTGGTCACAAATTATGTCAACACCTGCTATGCTTACAAATGTTATTTTTCAAATAAGTCCCCTTATAGCTGAATAGTTAATCGCAGAAGATTCAGAACAATGATCTAAAAATTAACGGGATATTCACTTTCGCGTTTTACATACGCCCCCAGAGTAACAGTAACATTGAACGCATAGGACGAGTTGCAATATGTTTTGTGCAGACAAGAACAATGCTTAAATGGCCAAATACTCGGCTTAACACATTGGTGGGTGAGAAAATGTGTGTAAAGATAACTTTCCAAGAGATCAAACAACCAAGAGAGCAGGAAATATTATAATATAGCGTAGACAAGCGGGTGGGTCTCAAGTAATTGAACTTACGAACACTTGTTTTCCTTTTTGATTACTGCTGTCGACTATCTTATGTTACAGTTTCAGGAACCGTGTTGAATGGTAACGACTGGATGAGACTTTTGTTTACATATGGTAATAAGAAGGAACAAAGCTCTAACAATAATGATCTGATCAATTCTTCATAACAGAAAATCAAAGAGATGAGAGGTTTGTAACACAACAATCATTGTCAGGTGCATGAAATATCGGCGCATCAAACCGACTTAACTTATGCAAGAAGTTTGATCTGCCTACAAAGAAGGCGCGCAGATGGCTCATATCGGCATGAGAGGTTTGATGTGCCGATTCGTGAAAATGGCTACTTGAGAGGTTTGATGCGCCGACCATCGCTATGATATAATATAAGATAGGTAATTGTTTACATAGGATGAAAAGTAAGTATCATCATCTACATAATCTATTATACTAATTTTCATTAGCAATTCATTTGCTTAGGCACACAATGTTGTTTTTACTCCTTGGATTTTACTCTGTTGTGAAGCTTTAGCACTAGTTTTGTCTGTAGAACCTGATCCCGGATCCACTAACTACTTGTAAACAAACCAACAATCAGTGACTTGCAATGAAATTTGAGTGTAAGATAATCATCTAGAGCGCAATCATAGCAGCTGACTCGCATTGTCCATAATAGTAAAGTTGTAATGCTAGGCTTTTTTTTCTTAAACTATTAAACAAATCATCATCTCATATATGATTTTCTTGAAAGGAAGTGCAATGTACAATTATTATTGTTGTGTTGATTTTGATGAAAAGGTAACATCAATCTTTTTCAACAATTTTAAGACAAATGCGAAAGACAATGAGTTGAAGCAGTAGATATGATGCGGCAAAGATAGCTCAAGAACTATAACAATTATCAACTGTACCATTTACCACATGTTTATGATAGTGGGTGGAGACTATTTGCTATGCAAAATGGCATAATGTTCAACTGGAGGATTTCTATTGAATAACCTAAAATGATTCTACCGTAAATATAATGAGTCAAATAAGAATGCATTCATAAATTGAAGAAAAGAAATGAGAAATTCACCTCAACTCAAACCATTTGGCCTATACTTATGAGTAATTATGGATTACCTTTGAATGGTATAAAATGAAATCTTATGAATTCCGCTGAAAATAGTACAAACACAAGAATGATTAAGCCAAACCTTTGAGACCCATTTTAGGTCTCTGTACGAAGGCGCTTTGATATATCATAATTCAAAGTTTGCTGCTTCCATGTAGCCAGTCTTTGCATTGTTCCAAAAATTCTAAAGCACCAAAATAGGACAGCTTCAAGCTTGGAATTTTTTTCTACTTTGGCTGGATCGATTCTGAATTTAAACCCACTACAATTATTGGGACAACGATGCAAGGCTGAAAAGGTAAATGCAACATGGATTCACGAAGTGTACAATAATGTTAAACATCACCTTGTTTTCACATCAAAGGGGCGTAATCATTTTTTTTTCTTCTAATGCTACTAGTAGTAGTGTTATTCTCTCTTCTTTGTCTCTCTTGCAAGTGGAGCGAAACAAATCAAATACTCGAGACCAAAGACATATGCTGCATCCTACAATCCAGTTTCTATCAAATTTGCATTTAAGGAATTGCTAAGAGAGTCTTTAAAATAGCTTTGACTTTATGCAAATAAAACGGATAAACACACTGCATGCTTTAGACAGCACTCATAACAGCGTCCTAGCCTAGTTTTTTGCCGCCCTGTTTTAACATTTTAAAACCTGAGAACTCTTGAAAAGTTAACGTGCTGTCACACATTGATAAATGGAGGCCTCAACATAGTCACATTATAATGACTAGAGACAAGTACACACTGTACTTTAAAAAAGATGTGTGTGTGTGTGTGTGTGTGTGTGTGTTTGTGTGTATGTGTGTATGTGTGTGTAAAATGGAGGGGGGGGGGGTGTCGGGCACTATAGTGACCGCTATAACAATTTCTAATTTCCTTTCACTGGTATTAAAAGGGTGTATTAGAACTATGTACTGTATATCGGATCATACTTGTGTTCGTTTACCGTGAAGCTTAAATATGTTTGATTGGCTAACTTAAAAGAATAAGTGCTGTTGAGGTTTTGTTTTGTTTTTCTTTACTTTTCTGTTCTTATTCTGTTATTCTCATGCTTTGCACTTCTAACTGTTATTTCTTTTTTGCCATTATTTCCACCAAATATGCCTGCCGGATAGCAGAAAGAAAATGATACAACCAATAGGGTCTCGCCAGAGATATTCATTGCATATTCATATTCCTATAGAATAATAAGAAACATTACTAAAAGTAAAACACGTATCCAAATATTGAAAATGTGTTTACAATTGCATCATTTTGAGACATGTGTGTTTTGTTGTTTTTTTCTTTTCTAATGTCTAGAGGGCTATAGCTTAAGATTGAGCATACAAAATGAATATATTGTTTTTTTCTTTTTCTGTTTGCTTTTCGTTTTCTTTTTTTTCGGTTTTTGTTTTTTGTTGTTGTTTTTTTATTTATAGTCAAAATTTGAGTTCAGGATATCACAATCTATTAAAGACAACCTGGTTTAGAATAATCCTGCACTTGCTTTATGAGAGAGAGAGGAGAGAGAGAGAGGAGAGGAGAGAGAGAGAGAGAGAGAGAGAGAGAGAGAGAGAGAGAGAGAGGGACGGTGGAGGGGTTTTTGTGTTTGAAGCTCCCAAACTATAAGAGTGAATCTAAAGGGGTTCAATTGCTCTTGTTAAAAGAAAAAAAAAACATTCTGTAGGTGGAAATCTCTTGACATTTTACAGTGCTGTACTTCCTTGGAGGCCGTCCAAGTGTACTACAATGACAAACGCATTAATCATTTGAGTTTGAGTATCTCACCCTTCGCAATGTGCCGACACTGGGCCAAATAACCTGGCTAGGTATTTGTATACACTGTAGAGGAAGGATAATTTTTCAGCTGAATCATTTTTACGTTCAGTTAGTTGTAAAGAAATGTTTACATGTTACATTATCTAATTTTCATTCGGTTCTTAGCCTCCCCCCCCTACTGAGTCATCAGTAGTACAACACTTACACCACCCTTTGCCATTCCGATGGTTTACCTACCCAGACCTTCTCCACCACAGCCCCGCTCTTCTGATGATGGGGGAATATTATATGAACGTTCCCTTATGGGTGGTGCTGCTTTCGAAGATGACTGAGGCGCGGTGGAAGGCAAAAAAAACAAACTATAGTGTAGGACGAATTGTATTTTGTCTTTCTGAGAATACTATTTGCCTGTAGCACCGCTTACTGTTTTTTATTGTTGAAACTCGATAACGGCTTATACAATGGTTCTTTTTTTTTCATGAAATGTGACAGGCTAACAGTACAGTTCACTACTGTATTATGTACTATAACAGTGTATGCGACAACAAGGCCTTACACAAGTACCAGTGCCTCGAACTAGTTCATCGTATTTTGACATGACTAGCTAGTTACATGCGACACGATTCTTATACTTTAATTTGATATCAAAACGATAAAGCTCTGTCATTTTGGCTGAAATTGAAACATTAATGAAGTAGGTGCATGGACTTAACATAACCTGTTTTGAGCCAAATACGTCAAAATGTGCATATCAATGCTGTTTGATACCTTGATTTGCCAGCAAACGATATTCTGTTCGATTTTATTGACAGTATAAATAATTTGCTTGGCATATGTCACATTTTGCATGTCAATGTACGATTCTTTTTCATTGTACATTACAGGGTAGAATAAGAAATATGAGTGAATTGGAGAAAATGATTTTTTCTATGTGAGTGTTTGATAATGATAAGTTTAAACGCATAGGTTGATACAGAAAATAATTCCCTATATCACTTTCTAGTATAGTGCAGTTTGATATTAACTATACCAAAATTTCATTCTT
>JAUEKY010093496.1:0-10599 GCA_031833965.1 Scyllaea pelagica
TATGTATTTCCATTAACCAAGAAAAACATTTTCCAAATGCTAGAAAAGTTCCCTGCTATCCTGCCCAAATTTGTTTTTGTTTTGTTATTGGTTCCCTTTTGTACCGCCCAATGGGTAGTGTAGGGACCCAGCATGATGTTTGACACCAGAATGGGTCAAAAAGTACAAACACAATCTGAAATCAAACAAAAGTCAGGAGAAACTCTGAGACAAGAGATTTAAGACAAGCAGGTGGCTATCCCACTGTGCCCACTCTTGAATTATTCAAAGAAAATACACATTGAGGTGTACATCCGGGGAGGTCAAACAAATTTTAATGTAGCCCGAGATAGGACTAGCAGCCTTGTCCACAAAGACAGGCTGCTTAGCCGCTACAGGCAGCTCTTCTTCCTCACCTGCCAATTTTGGTCCTGTTTACATTTCTCCACCTGCACAACGAGACACTCGACTAGATTGGACAACAAATCCACACCCAGGATTCCGTATGTGTACATCTGGAGTAATAAACACACAAAGCATGAATGAAAGGAGGAGGCAGCTGGCGAGATACACCAATAAAACATCACATGACAGATATATATATATCACTAAATAATCTCTGTACAGAAACATGACTCTTTAAAATCTCTTATGTTAATCTTTGATTCTGACAGTCTATGGGAAAATAAAGCACTTAGTTTTGTTGTTTTCCTTGTTTTCCAACGATGGAAATAAGAAAAAAAAAAGAATTCTATTACCATAATACAAAATGCTAATTAAAAAGGGGCCAGATGATTAACTGTAGTGCAACTTTCCAACATACCAGTGTATCTCCAATGTCTTGTCTGTAACATCGGAACTGTTCTTTCTCCTCTGTGGAAGTTGAAGACGGTATATCTTATAAACATTTATGCATACAATCTTGACAAATCAATTCTAATCTATACAAATCATTAACTTTATCTCTTTTAAAAATTGTCAACCATTTCTATGTTAATTCACACAAAACATTATCTTAATCTTTGCGATTTCATAAGATGCATTCCCCTCATCTCCTTTGTATCAATTTATATGTAACATTTTATCTGGTCCTTTTTTGTGTTCATTGAATTAAAGTTTCTATTCTTAAATCTTAACATATATTTATATAAGTTACATAATGAATAGGAAATAAAAGAACTTTGAAAAATAGACAGTAAAAGCAAAATGGATCAGCACCAACATATTTTTCAAATTACAACTTGCATGTTAGTAAGAATAGAGAGTAAATAAAAAAAAATAAAATAAAAAAAAGGCTTTTATGTGCAACTTCAGAATAATATCCAAAATAGTGTTCTTGTGTGTTACCGAAGTTGGAATGAAAAAGAAAAGAGTGCAGAAAGTGCACAAGCATTTGGGGACAGAGAGGCTATGACAGAATGACTCTAATATTGATTCTGTAAAAATAGGGATCAGAGGAAATTAAAACCAGGTATCTTCCAGATCAAGCTGTGAAATATCATTTCAAAAATTTCACAACAATTGTGTGACTTAGAGATCTAATGATAGACAGGGGGTGGAACAAAATGGAGTCCTTGGATCAAATTTTCTTATTTCACCCAGGTGCAAATGAGTACCTAGCAATAACAGCATTGTCTCTGTTTGAAAGACCAAGCACTAGTGCCACACAGGCTGAAAGTCTCATCCTATGGAACCCCTTGTGAACGACATTCAGCTTGTTAAGAAGACATTGCGCTAGATAGAAGCGCTCGGTTCTTATATCAATATCAAAATTCCTACCTAGTGACCAGGTTTGGTAATCTGAGTCGGACGGGTGCTGCACTTTGGCCAGGAGGACGTTGATGAGGGAGAAGAAGACAGGCCGGAACACCTCCATCAGCGGACTGAGATCCTCTTCTGAGATCATGCTCAACTCATCCTGGGGACAAACGATTATGATTGGATTAAATGACTCAAACTACATCATAATGATTGGATTAAATTACTTAAACTACATCATAATGATTGGATTAAATGACTTAAACTACATCATAATGATTGGATTAAATGACTCAAACTACATCATGATGATTGGATTGAATGACTCAAACTACATCATAATGGTTGGATTAAATGACTCAAACTACATCATAATTATTGGATTAAATGACTCAAACTCAAACTACATAATCATAACAATTGGATCGCTGACTGACTCAAACTACATGATAACCATTGTATTGCTGACTGACTCAAACTACATCATAACAAATGGATTGCTGACTGACTTAAACTACATCATAACAATTGGATTGCTGACTGACTAAAACTACATCATAACAATTGGGTTGCTGACTGACTCAAACTACATCATAACAATTGGATTGCTGACTGACTCAAACTACACCATAACAATTGGATCGCTGACTGACTCAAACTACATCAAACCAATTGGATTGCTGACTGACTCAAACTACATCATAACAATTGGATTACTGACAGATTAAATTTAATCACTTCCTCTGCTACCACTTGTGATTGAAGCTGGCAAGTCTTGTGTGCAATGGTGTATGTGATTAGCATTCAGTTTAACGCTCAATCAGAGACTCAGGTTTCAAATGAGCGATAATGATACACTCTAATTCATTATTAATTCCTATCTGTTTAAGAAACAGGAATAAAGGAGAAATACTGATTTGACACAAAAAATAGGAACAATGATGATGATAATAACAATAATATTAATAACAATACTTAGGATAATAACAATAACAAAAGTGATATTGATAAAAAATTACTTTGCCCCACTAAAAACATTATGACAATAATATTGTGCTCAAATTTAAGATGAGGAAAATCACTCCAATATCTATAAATATACCTTTTCCCCTTTTGTCTCTTTTTTTTTCTAGATTGCCAACTACGGACAACTGAACCTGTCATACCTGAAGTAAGTACCAAAAAGTAAAGGTTTGGTCACTGCAACTCTCATCTACGGGGAAATGTCCTGGCAGGGCAGAGCAAGCCTGAAATAGAGAGACATCAGGGGGAAATTACATTTCACACCAGCATTTGTTTTAAAGGCTTCACATTAAACCATAACATTAAAAAAAAAAGATTAAAATTGGAGCTGAGGCAATATAAAGACTGACCCAAAATGATCAAGAGAGGGAAATACAGAGCATCAAATTGTCAATTAGAGATAATTTATCTTCCCTCATGTTTTTTTTTCTTCCTTAATAAAAAGAGAACTGGTGGGCTTTGAAAAACTGTTTATCTCTGCACAGACACATGTATCTATAACTATCCAAAGATTTTTTGTCATTTTATCAGTGCTTTATGCTTTGCAGTGTTTGGTCTATCATAATACATACAATTCCACAACTTTAATTTTTTAAAGGATCATATAAAAAAAAAAAAACAACAGAAAAAAAAACAAAAAAACTAATTTATTTGGCACCCTCAGTTTTCTACACTTTGTGTAATAAAACAAATCCTTCATTCTTCTTCAAAAACATTTTCTCTTAGAAACACATTTCATCATTTCATTATCCAGTACCCTTTTACCATTACAGTGTAGGGCCGACTCTTATTGAGACGGAATTACTCTGGATCATGCCATCAAGCCAAGCAGGTGATCAGCCCACTGTGACTCTTAGAAACACACTTGATAAAAACATTGCAGGTTTGGATTGAGGAGTGATTTTAGATTAGTTTCAACACTCTTTCCCTAAGAGTTGGGTCAAGGGTTCGAACATTAACCACCAAGTCCTGGTGAGGGTTGTTTGCTTACCAAAATCATTTGCAGTAGAGACATGGTGTTTTGCTTCACTTCCTCCGGGCCGAGCACCGACTCCACGATGAGTTTGGTGTGGTTCTCTGACAGGGCTACCACCACCCGACAGATCCCTTCACACACTTCCTGTATCGGCACAGGAGAAGAATGAAAAGGATAAATGTGTAGGACAAAGAATTCAATTCTAAACAGATTGATGAATAGCAAACACGAGATGAACAACATTACTGAGTCATTGAACTATGTAAATAAGCATATCACAATTACTAAAAAAAAAATAAAAAAATAAAAAAAAATAGATGTTTGGAAAACAGAAATGCAGGTAAATTTGACATGGTTTAATGAGCAATGCAAAAATATCCTTTCAAAACTCCTGTAACTAATAACGCAAAAACCTACTTTGAAAAAAGTAAAAAGTACCTTCTTTGAAAAACAGTGAAAAATAACCCCCCCCCCCAAAAAAAAAAAATTTGAATAGAAATTACAAAACAGAAAAGTAAAACCTCGACAAAAACAAACACATACAAATGATATCTGTAAATGAAGGACAGATAAATAGTCTGCTCATTTTTTAAATATTTTGAGCAGTAGTAAGAAATATGGGGGAAAAGACACAGATATAAGGGTCTAATTATATCCAATCATAGAGTGAAATACCTTATCCTCGTCCATTAAAGCTTTGGATAGCATCTCTTGCAGGCCTAACACTTGAGACAGGATTCGTTGTATAGTGACAGAATATCTGTGGGAGAAATATGAAGAGGTGTCTTCAACATTTGTGTTTAGTAGGATCCTACTATGGCAAGTTGATAACTCTGTCCATAGGCCAGCACTGATTTATTCGCTCAAACTCAACCCTGAACTAAACGAGTATCAGTTCATAACTAGGAGTAATCTGCAACAGACTAATGTCGCTAATATCTTATCCAGGATGCAGAACGCTCCATGTCTCCTTCACACTCTAGATACCAGAGTTCTAGGCTGACTGGCTTTAACTCTAAAGAACATATTCCGCCTCAAAACAATCTGTTCCCAAACTCTAAAATGTCTTAACATATACTTTGCACTAAAACATTTCAAAATTCAAAACAAGGGCACCATAAAGACTTTTAAATGAAATATTGAAGGGTATCGCTATTTGAAATTGATCTTTGAAAAAAATGTATACAATAATTTTCATCAACCTTTTGATAGGAAGTGGCCACTTCGGTGCGTGGCGACTTTATATCTCCTCATTATTGAGTGATTGAGTGGTGTAGATATGTGTTATAATATATAAATGCTTTTAAAAGTGAAGTTCAACAAACATTTGGCACCTACTTGTAGGCCTCAGGGTGGGCAAAGACGCTGACTAAGGTATCACAGGCAATGTCAAAGAGCTCTGGGTTGCGTAATGAGAGAAACACCTGGGGACAAACCACACACAAACATTCGTAATAGAAAATCACAAGGACATTCAACAAGTAACCCACCAATCTATTTTTCAAGCTAAGATTGAAGGCAAATGTTATAGATGTCCTGGAAGATTTAAAAAAAAAAATCAAGGAGAAGAAAAAAGTTAACTTAAATAATCCCTTACGATATAACACATGGCAAAGGGATTCAAGGGGTCGTGTGACCAGCCAGAGCTTTAGCCTCTAACTGTGTGCAAGAAATATGGTGGTCCTAGAAGATAAAAGATTAACTTGAACAATCCTATAAGATATAGAAATCACAAGAAGATTTCAGGGTGGGTCACACCCGCCCTTCAAGCTTGGTTGAATAATGCTGATTTCGTTTTGATATTACAGTTTCTGTAAATTGAAACGGAAACATCCAACGTTAGTTGTCTGCTTTCATCATTCGTAGAAGCAAGGACAAGAAATGCTTCAATTTGATGATAGCACGACCCCTACAAAGAAAAATAAACACACACACAAATACTGGTATTGGCATTGTTGCTGGTGTGGTGGTTGTTGGTGGGGTGGTAGAGATTGCAGAGGTATAGTGTTTAAAGAGCAAATGTACACAAAGTGACTTCAAATTCGGCATAGAGAGACAAAATTTGGCATAAGGAGTTCACATGTGGAAATTGTAAACATTTAACGTCACCAAGTTAATTCATTATTGTCAGTTGCTATTCAATTCTCATCATCATCGTTATCATCATCATCATTATAATGTAGTAGCAGCAGCAGCAACAGCAGGAGGAGTATTAGTAGTAGTAGTATTAGCAGCAGCAGCAGCAACAGCAGCAGGAGGAGTAGTAGTAGTAGTATTAGCAGCAGCAGTAGCAGCAGCCTAAATCTTCCTTAAGGAAGTTTTACAAACACTGAGTTCAAATAGATAAAATGAAAGATTCAAACAATGATGACATTCCTATCAGCCCCTCTCTATTCACCTTGTACTAAACAAATCACAATTGTCATACTTATCTGTGGCTAGCACCAGATTACTGAAATCATTAAAAAAATTCTTCGTTGATTAGAGAACAAATACAAATTGATTCTTTCCTAACAATTTTTACAATTAAGAAACCCTGATAAGTCTACAAGGCAAAAAATCTAGTATACCTGGCCAATGATGGGTTCGGTGCGATCCATGGCGAGACCAAAATCGACCCATCTGGAGAATGCTTTCAAGGACAACTGGTACACTTCCAACGGGGAATCCTCCGTCAACAAGGACTGGAGTAATGGCACAACTGAAACATACACAACGCATCAACACTTAAGTTTTCACACACAGACACATACATGAGATACAGCAACTCTTCTCTTAGGTCTACTAACACAGACAGTAATTCATCAAATTTTTCTATAGGTCTATCTAGAACATTTCCTGTTACTTTTTTTTATTTGATTTTTCTTAAAAATGCTAAATTTCAAGGCATAAAACGGGTAGAGGAGACAGAAATTCTTCCTGAAGTTGATGTAGTGTAAGCTTAGAATGCTCCAACTTCAATATTCAAATGGACAAGTCCTTCACATAAACAATTTTATTTCTGTGATTAATGTTGAGCAATATAGCATTTCACACCACCAGGTACCATCTAATAAAAAAAATAAATGTAAAAAATACGTAAAGTGTCTTGTCTGTACACTTTAGTGAATTGCTTGTCTTAGCAAGGTCACTAACACGTTTCTTCTTCTTCTTGAGGGTTTTACGGCGCTATCGGCACAATTTAGGCCATGTCAGCGCCAGAAGGGAAAAAGTAAGATTGATAGTAATGAGTAAAGAAAGTGATAGATCCAACAATCACAAGACAGGACACTAACACATTTGAGGAACTGCTTGATTGATGAGTGTCTTATAGAAAATGTCAGTGTGATGTGCTTTGAAAAGTAAGAAGGCAGTTCTAGTCACCAAAAACTACCAAGAGACAAAAGAGGACAACTTGCAGCCCCTGAATCGGGACAAATAAAACTTACCTCCATAAACATGAACAAACTAATCCATTTACTTTTTGTTACTCACCTACTTTTTGTTTTTATTTGTATAAGAACATAGAGAACATTGACACAATACGAATAATACAGGGCTATGAAAGAATAGACATAGAGAAGTGAGACCCTATCACTACCAGAGAGGTTTTCCGACTGGCCTGTGGGTAAGTCTACATTTAACACGTCTGGCCAGGATGACATGAGTAAGGGTGCGTATCTACTGGCTGTTTTATCTGGCAGAGATCTATGGAAAAAAACCAATGGTAAACAACCGAATTGAATCCCCTTTTGCCAGCTCTGTCGGTCTCTTTCATACCACTAGCTGCTGTAGGGGGACTACAGGAGAACTGTTTCAAGGCATGAGAAGGCACCAGCCTACTTTGAAAAAGGCAACTATGTTACCAATGCTAGATTCTTTGACCATCATCCCAGGGGCAACGAAACATCCTCACCCCTGCCATAAAAGAGCTCCATCCCCCCATGCAATGCAATGGGAGGTGCGATATTTGTCACAGGTTTTTCTGCCTTGCTGTCTGCCTGATTTCATAAGCCAGTGGACACATACCCTGGTTTCCTTATAAAAAAAATCCCCCAAATGAAAAAAAAAATTATGAAAAAAAAACAGGACAGAGAATAATAAATGACAATGATTTGCTCTATAAAAATGAATGGAAAAAAAAAAACCAACAAAAAAAAAAACAAACCAAACCAAACAATCTAATCAGGTCACAAGGCCTTCTTGAGACACCAAGCGCAAACAGTGTACATGACATCATGCATAACATGAGCCCTCGGAACAAGTCAGAAGCGGCGATACTAAATGTAGAAAGAGATGAACAAACCACAGCTGTACACAGGGTTAAATGAGGTCAGCTAGAGAATTAGTAACTAGCTAGTGACAAGCAGCGGCAAGAGTAGCTCAGACCATCCAGGCAGAGGTTTCTTCGCATAAATCAAACACAAACTGGCATCATAATGTATATATTCAGATATTCAAAGGCACAAAATCTATCACTAATACGGTTAGTATTGGTCTTATTTCTTAAATTCATTGCAAAAAAGGAATAAAATTCCAATCCAAGATTTATCCCTTGTTCCAATCCAACTTAAAAAGAAATCAATGCAGAAATCAAGCCATTTTTTAATAATAAACACTACCTCCTCATCCCTCCCCCAACACCAAAAACCTAAAAAAATAAATAAATTATTTACTGCCCTGAAAAAATAATTCTAATAACAACCATTCACAGATGATTGAGAGAGAAGAAAAGAGCAGAAAAAAACTCAGAGAGAGATACACTTTGTCAGACAAAGAAAAAATTCGATTTAGCTCTGCCAAGAGAAACCTTTCTCTCTCAATTTTTTCCATATCATCTATGTGATGTGATATAGCTTGGGCAAGTCCTGAAACCCATTTTAAGACCGGGAAAGGGTATATTGTTGGTATTTGGTATCCACAAACAGGACACAGCACTGCATTGAGGTGGCCAATTCAACAAGAGGAACAATGTATGAAGGGAAGAATAGAAGGATTCTTTTAGAAAAAAAAAGGATGAAAAAAGGATGAAGAAGATGAAAAAGAAAAGGGTAGGTAAACAGTTTGGTTAAAAAGAAAGAAGAGAGGAAGGAGTAGAAAATAGACGATTAAATTGGTCTAATTTTATGTGACTTCAAAGATATGACAGAAGATTGTGTTGCATACAGCAGTATTTTGTTATTTCTTTTTTGGAGACAGAGGCTGAAAATCATGAACAAAAAAAGATGGAGACTTGAAGAGACATCTGCAGTGAGATAGGGCAAGGCATTGAGGGAAAAAGAGGCACAGTTATAGAACCAACAAAAAAAAACTGGAGAGGTGTAAAGAAGATGAGCGCTGTCTTGTGGTGACGGCAAAAATCAAACGGAGCAAACTGGTAGAGGGACGTTACCGTGATCCAGTCCTCGGGCCAACTCGTGCCGCAGCACTATTCTCCGTTGCTGGGCAAGATTTGTGCTGAAAAACTAGATACAGGGAGAATGGGGGGAAGTGGGGGGGAGACGGGGGGAAAAGACGGGAAGGAAAAAGTAAAAGGACATGACAACAAAAGACGACTAATGAGGGTATTAAAGTACATACAAATACATGTATAGCCTACTCCACTCTCTCTGCTACATAAGCTAGAAAAGAAATCATTAATCTGCTTCCCAATGATTCTTTTTTTTCTTCTTTTAAAAAAAAACTAAAGCACTGTGAGATTATGTGTTTATGTGTAAAAACATTGTTAACTATAGCTGTGCAAATCATTTTCTTTTTTTGAAAATCAGGTGGGGAAACATTAGGATAAAATTAAAAGTATGCAAAATGAATGAAAAAAAAAAGTTCTAATTAGACTTTTTTTTTAATTTTAGCACACAAATATCGATATCTTTGTAACCAGTAAAGAACCAAAATCAAAGTATGATACCAAAAGTTAATAAAAAAAAAGAAAAAAAAAAGAAAGAGGACTAAATAAAAATACGCTTAGTTCTAAGAAAAAATTGCATGCAAGTCCAAAGATGATTTAGAGACATTACAATGAAAATACAGTTCTAGGAAATGCTAGAGAACGTAATGAGAATGAGACAAAGACAATACGAATTGAGGAAAGTGGGTCTATCATACAAATAGCGAGAAAAAGACATCCTGTTTTCTCCAAGAGACGTTGACGATGAACACAGAATATTGACAGAGAACTGCAACTGCTAAACAATATGCATGAGTGACAGAATTTAAGTACTGGTCAATAAAATCATTCTACACCACAAACTAAACCAAACGAAAAATAAATCTCCAAATAAAACCAACATGTTAAAATCTGGGCATAGAGTACAATACGCAAGAGCTGGTCATGGCTGAATACGTATATGAATATAATATAGATATGTACATAAAGTATGTATATCATATGTTCCACTCTGTCCCTTCTAGCACTGCAAAACAAAATTCTACAAGAACAGTAAAAACACCGGTCCACTCAGTCGGTCTCATTCGGGACCAATCAATGGTTATAGCCTAAAGTGCATCAAGCCGAGGGTGCAGTATCTATGCGCAGTTCTAAATATATGTACACGTTAGTGGCAACACTTTCATACCTCTTCTGGAAGAACTGTCAAGACTTCTAATAAAATTTGGCATCTTTTAACAGTCTGAGGGAGCAAAACATAAAAGTGATATCAGAGTGATACACGAAAAATTACCCAATAATAGAAATAAATCAATATCAAATACCAAATGAATAATAAAATTTGTTTTTTTTTGTTTTGTTATTAGATACCCTATGTACCGCTCAAAAGAAGTGTAGGGCCCCAACTTAATGTTCAACAACAAAATGTGTCAAAAAGTATAAACACAATCTGATATCAAACAAAAGTCAGGAAAAACTCTGAGCCAAGAGATTAAGA
>JAUEKY010093607.1:0-10597 GCA_031833965.1 Scyllaea pelagica
ATAGGTATATGTGTGTGTGTGTGTGTGTGCGTGCATGTGTGTGTGTGTGTGTGTGTGTGTGTATGCGCATGTGTCTGTCTTTCTCTACCTTTATCACCAGAAGAGCTACCCTTAAAGATAATGTTGAATATTGACTGTTTATTCCAGTCAGTTTCAAATCATGTAGCTCATGACAACCTTCCCCCCCACCCCCACCCACACAGACAGACTCACAATCTTTTTTCAGTTTAAAGTAATAAAAGCTTGACCACTGCAAAAACCTTCATCTAAATATGACAATAGTAACACAAAAGATAAAAAATCTACCTTTCCAATAAGTCTGGGATAAATACTCCATCTTAATTCCAGGCAGTGACGTCAGCAACATAGAGATGCGGACCCCCCCAGCACGAGCCTCCCCGTCTTACCGCAGCGTCCACTCAGCAAACTCCCAAGTGAAGAGGGCACTGAAATCCATGCCCAAGACAATGGACCGGATTTGGTCCATCAGGTAGGGTCTCATTTCATTTCACTCAGACGTCTTGTTACTTTTTTCATCTCTTGAATCCTGTAGATGAAGTGGGTTTATTTGGTTTTTCCCCCTTTTTGTGGCTTACTGTTGGAAAGAATTTGAAAACCAAACAATGTGAATCTCAGAATCCCTTTGTTTTTATCAAATAAGAATTTTTCTATTGGGTTGATGCTGTGCAGTTTTTAAACAGATCTTTTTCAGCAGAATATATCAAGACCAGTCTTGTCTCACCAATAGCACATCTTATGAGAAAATGTACACAAATTTGACACATCAAAACAAACGGAGGTCATTTTGTTTTAAGTTTCACTTAGCATTCATAAACTAGATGATAATATGGAGCATTTACATAGTGCACTTCCACAACAGGGCATGAATGCATTTTATGTAAAAAAAAATCACTGATGATTACAGACTAAAAGCATGACAGACATTCAAAACCAAATACATCAGTATTCAACATATTATTATGCCTTATAGCCTTACATTTGTCCCATGCAGTTAGATCATCCTGAAGTTTGTCTTTTCACTTTGTTAGCAGAGACACTTTCTAGATCAGTTGCTTGGGAAGAGTGATTTAGAAGCCACCACAGGCTAATAATTCATATGGGTATCTATTCTGTGATGGCCATTGGCTGTGAGGAGTCTGTCCTTACTACATACAATGTAAAGATAATAGTAATGGATGGCATTTCATTTTATAGCGCATTTCCACCGTGGTGCTCAATGCAATATACAGTGATATCAAATATGTAACATGTATTAGAATGCAATAATGATAATAACAAACATCCTAAAGATAATTGAAATAACAATAAGAGTGATGATGATGACATTCACATTGATGATTAAGACAGAATCGTACAAATTATAATTATGAGCCAGACCCTAAGGTAAGAGTACAATATAGCTGATCCTTTTTCCTCTCTTTTTTTCATTGTAACATACCGTCCAATTTACAACCCGCTATTTTTGCCATGTCATGTCCTGGTACTGTTGCCAATTAAATTCTTTTTTTTTTTTTGTTTGCTCTGTTTTTGGTAGCTGAATCATATTTTGCAATGTTCATTTAGTGTTACATAATATCCTATTATCAAAAAATGATAACAAATCAAGCTCTTGATTCTACTTTTACTGCTAAAATTACCCTTTTCCATATTATTAGTTTTTTACAACATGTATTGTGTGTTTGATTTTATTTTTGCTGGATTGAGCTTAATGTGGCAAAATTGATTGGCATTATGTTATCGAGTTGATATGTTCATATTTACTGAAATTGTACTGCAACACTGAGCATTGTAAACAGATATTGGCTTTATATCAATTAACACATATAATCACCACTACTATTATCATACCAGGAAACCATTGGTCTACTCATAAACCTTTTTTATTTCAATTTGCATTACATGTAAGCTGTCCTCCTAAAATCTATACTTTGCTTACCTTACAACGTTATATTTCTATTTTCAGGGAAAGAGTGGTGCTGGATTATGAAAAGAGACTGAGGCCTTACAACGGAGAACTCGGCATCGGGTCCTATGAACAATGGCAACTGCCAGACTATTTCATGGTATCATGAATAGAATATATATGACTTTCTTGTACTCATACCTTAGCTGCAGAGTCATAGATATCATCAAGCCAGTGATAAAAGTCTTTTACAAAGGAAACAAGTTTTGATTATTTAAGTCATTATGATTTTGTGTTTTAGAGAAAATGGATAACTGACTTTCAGAGGTTCTGAAAGTATAAAAGAGAAAAAAAACATCTGTGATGACTGTTTCCTCCTATGTTGAAAAAAAAAGATAAATCAGAACATTGATTCCACTTAATCTACTCAATTCAGTGTTTTCAAAATTTGAAAACTGTTTCTATTCCTTTTGATCTTTCATATCTCCTCAGTAATATATGTTAACACTTTGTGTTTGTGTCCACCAGGTGCGGCAGCTGGTCCTGGACTTTGTGGAAGATTTTCTCATCAAGTACACACCTCCCAACAATGAAGTTTTTGAGAGAGAAATGAGGCAGTAAGCACTGTACTGTCACTGTAATGCTACTTATATCTATGCTACTTCTAAATTTGAAAAAAAAATAGAGTAACGCCCCAAAATAGGATTGTTCCACACTGTCAAAAAGAAATGGACTTTTTATATTAAGCTAGTTCATTATGTGTGCTTTTTGATCTAAATGTTTTATATGCATTACTTAGCAATGATAATATGCTGCTGTGTTTTATTCAATAAAAACATCAACATAGACAATAGAGAAGGGGGGGGGGAGGGGAGGGCTATTGGGTAATAGAGAGATTTTGTAGCAATGATACCAATTAGAACTGATTTCTCCACAGGCACATGGAAAATAGGGCAGCCTATGAGATGGGAAAGACGTACTCTATTCTAGATGAAAGGAAAGCTATAACTCTTGTGTGTGAGGAAATCATGCTGGAGGTTTGTTGGGTTTTTTTTTATTTTGTTCTATGGTTCCAGAAATATCTTGTTGATAAGATACTCCTTTTTCACTTTTCTTGACTTTTCAAATATTTCAAAATTTCTTTTTGTTCTTTTTAGTAAAGTTTTGAAGAACACTTCAATATAAAGGAAAACCTTATAATATAGTCTGAGAGGTTTGAATGCTAAAAAGAGAAGCAACATAATATACAGGTGGACAAAAAATAATGATTGTGCTGTTCAATATGCAAATTGTTTTTCTACTCTAGTTAAATCTCTCATATCGCTAGCATCCCTCTTTAATTCTTCACTAAGAAGGATATTTTCTTGTGTTTTGCAGGTTACAAGTGAAATGACACGAAATGTAGGTGTTGAAATTCACCAAATACATTTTATGTATAAAAATCTTGCCAGAAATGCTTTTATCAAGGAGGCAGAGGTGAGCAAAGCAAAAGCCATTGCATCTTCTCTGTGTTTTACATTTGAAATGTTTATTTTTCAGCTTTGATTCTTTTTTTTTTTAAATAACACCTGTTTGAATAACCAGTCTGTTTCTTTATCCCTTTATTTTTCAACTTGGAGATGTAGAAAAAAAGTCAAACTTTAAAAAATAACATTTTATTCAATGATAACATTGATTCAGTAATACTTCTAGACTTCTTGATATGAATATATCTTTATCAACCATCTAAAAATGATTACTGTTTTTGGAAAATCCTTCATTTGACTTGCATGTCATCGATACAGGTCCAAGCTACTGGTAACCCAAATGGTCGGGATCCTGAAGACGAGGCATATGACCTCTTGACCCGGGCTTTCCACACTTTGCAGAAAGATCGAGACACTCACAAGTAGGACGGACCATTGAAGTCTCTTGTCTCCGCTGTCTGTATTCTACTCCAGCTACAAACAAAAATCATGTCGAGACAATTTTCTCATGAACTTTTCCTTACTTTTAGATTTTGAGTTTTTGTTGTTTGGCTTAATGGCATGATCCAGAGAAATTCCTTCTCAATAAGAGTCCGCCCTACACTCTAACGGTAAAATGGTACTGGATAATGAAATGATGATGAAATGTGTTTGGAAACTCTAGACTTCCATTATGGGGGAAAGAAAATATTTAATTTGTCTGATGAAGTTAGAGTATTAAAGCCAACAGTAAACATCTGTGGAGATGTCAGATATGAAAAATAAATCAATCACAAACAACTTCATTGATAAAAGACAAGGTTATGTTGAAGATTGGAGTCTTTAGAATGTGGATACTGATGATAAAAGTATTGAAAGTGATAAAAATTCTGGCATTAATGAAGATGACGATGACAAATGACAATCATAATAATATGGACAATGAAAATGATCATATTGATGATTGAAAGTATTGTGAGATGTTTTTTGTACAGTCAGCAGCTTACTAGCAATTTTTTCCAGTATAAGTAATACCAGCTGTCTGCAGTGGCTAAGCAGTGTATATTTGTAGATAAGGCTGCAAGTCCAATCTCAGGCTACATTAAAATTTGTTTGACCTCCCTAGATACACACCTTTATGTGTATTTTCTTTTAGTCATCTAAGAATGGGCACAGTGGGCTAGCCAACTGCTCATCTTAATCTCTTGGCTCAGAGTTTTTCCTGACTGCTGTTTGATATCGGATTGGGCTTATACTTTTGACACATTCTGGTGTCAAACATTATGTCTGGTCCCTACACTGCTATTGAGCGGAACTAAAGGGATCTGTTAACAAAACAAAACAAGTAGTTCCAGGCTCAGAAAAAACTTGTCATAAATTCATCTATATTTGCTCATTCAGTCTTATCTTATCCCAACAGTGTCCAGAATTGTGTTGATTATTTTTTATAAGGTACCAACTCTTGAAATGATTTTTAATATTTGGTGAAAGAATGAAATATGTAAGTGACAATAATTGTAAAAACTCATACATAGCCATATCCGAGAGGCAATATCTGTCCCCTCTTTTTAAAAGTCACTTAAACACTTTCTGCAGTGTGTATATATCTGAAATCCCTGTGCATGTGTCAGTGTGTATTTTCTGGGTGTGCTCACGTGCTTTAATGCATAGGACATTGCGGTTGTATTGCTTTTTAATCCAGTATTGACATCATAGTATCTCTCACCTTTTATGCATTTACTTTGCCTACTTCTCCTCAGTCAACGTTTATTCAGACTATGGGACACTCGTTTGATATTATTGTAAAGCGCATTGAGCACCATGGTGGAAATGCGCTACAAAATTGTCATCCGTAATCATTATTATTAATAAAAGATTTTTTGTTGATTCCAGGTGGACAGTAACAAAGGCATATCACTGCGCTTTCCACGATTCCAGCGAATCAGGGAAGACAAGAAACCGGAGGATGCTACCAGTGCTTCACAGGTACACTTCTTAGTCATAGGATGGATGAAGGGATGAAGTATTTGGTTGGATAGGTTCACACGTATTTGGTGGTGCTTGTCGTTGGGCTTTGTTCTGTTCTTTATTTGGACTCACTCTGACTTAACCCATTAGTCATTACACCGTTACTTCAACCAAAAGTGCCTGCTAAAAAACCACTGCCAAAGACCCTACTTCGACTGAAAGCGCCTGCTTACTACTAGTGTCATGAATTACTTCACCAGGACCGGTTGGGGTTAACATATCTTTTTTTTTTTGTTTCCTAGATAATTTGTGTGGTAGTTGTTGTTAATCAAGAAGCTTATCAATATATACTCTACAGCTCGATTTCTCCTTTAGAAAGTTTTAAAAATATTCTACATGTTACTACTGTGTAGTGTAAAGTATCTTATTGCCCAAGTCAGGGTTTAGAGGAAGAAGCTGTTGCCTGGTGCCCTAAAGGGCCTTGCGTTCCAGCTGAATGGGCAAGAATAACCCCGTATGCCACTCCCCTGGTCCCTACAACATTGGTAGAAGGGATCTAGAGCCTAGTCCTATCGGAGAAGGACGATAAACTCGGAGGTCCTGTGTGCACGCTGCACACGTTAAAGAACCCTTGGCAGTTGGAAATCGAAAAGAGTAGGCCGCAAGGCCGCTGTCCTGGCAAATTGAAATCCTACCACTACCACCAAAAGCTCACAATGGGCTGATCACCTGCTTGGCTTAATGGCATGATCCAGAGAAATTCCTTTTCAATAAGAGCGGGCCCTACACTCTAATGGTAAAAGGGAACTGGATAATGAAATGAAATGAAATGAAAAGTTGTTGCCTGGTGCCCTGAAGGGCCTTGCATTCTAGCTGAATGAGCAATTCGAGTGGGTGTTGAGTGTTGCGGAATCAGTCTATTGAGGTAGGAATTGATGGGTGTTTGTTGTATCCTGAGGGGGAAAAAATGCAGTCTATTACTCACAATTTTTCACACTCCACTCAGGTATGGATGAGTACCTGTCCATTCACAGGGCTGTCCCTTTAAAAGCAAAAACAAAACAGAAAACTTTACCAGCACCTTAGAGGAGAGGCAGCATTTCTCATCCTATTTGTTTGGTGTTACTGTTTGTCTTGGGAGCTCTTGTCAAGCATTTTGAGCCTCGCTTAGTGGATTTTGAGCTATATAGATCAATTCTCTCCTTTTTTGTATATTAATGTTTTGCCTTTTGTTTCCGTACACAGGTGTGTGAGATGTACAAGAGCCAGAGCCAGATACAGAACCAGGCCAAAGCAGACAAGGCTGAGGAGGAAGAGGATTTCTATTGAGCTGTTGAAGGGCGTAGTGTGCTAGTCTAAAATTATCACATTCTACGACGCTAGACTCGGCTCTGCAGTTTGTTGGATATCGGTGATTGGCTCTACTGTCCCTTGTGTTTCTTTTTTTTTGTACTTCCACCTTTTCTTGTTAACATCTTTCCAGGACTACATTGACATGACAAACACTTTGTCTGTGGCTCTTCTTCTTCCTCCTCCTCCTTCTTCCTTTTTCTCTTTTTCCTCCCTTTCTTCCTCTTTTTCTCCTTCTCCTCCTTCTTTGTTGCTTTGATACTGCTTTTAACTCTTTATTTTTAAACACTGTTATCTTAACAACTCCAGCAACTGTTTCACCAACATTGTCTTTGTTTGCCAAGCAGAAGGGCAAATGCTGAAAAGGCTTCTGTGTCTGAAAAGTTGTCTATGTTTGCTGTCAACAAACTGAGACAAAGTGAACTTTAATGCTTATTGTATAAATAACTACAACTAGAAAGCATCACAGGAGTTAATTTTTGATAAGATCCCTTTTTTTAATCAAGTGTCTGGTTTCCTTAGGAAGGTTAAGCAATACAAGGAAATGCCTTTACAGATTGAGCTTGCTCTAGGGATTCCATGTTGGTAAATGTTAGATCAGAATTTCATTTAGCGGTCAGTAACTATATCATATGGCCTCTATCTAAGTCTAGGATAGAAAGATAAATATTTTACTGTTAAAGGACACGCCACTCAGGCGTTAATGACTGTTAACAAACATTGTCTCCATCTGGAAAATGTACTTGTGTGTGGCTGTTGTCTTATTTGTTTCATGTTGCTGTTGTCAGGGGACCCCTTGTAAAGCGCTTTGAGCACATTTAATGTAAATCTTATTTATAAATGCTCTCTTTTTTTCATTTTTAAAAAATGAATATAATCGATATTCATCTAATCTTCAGGATGATTTATTCGGCACTATTTAAAAACCCAGAGTACAATTATTGTATAGAGTTTTGATTAGTGGGTTTATTCCTCCTTGATTTAGTTCAGCTGAAGTATTTGAAATATCATGTGGTAGCCAGTTTCTAATGTCGACATTAGGTGACAAAACAGCCAAGCAGTTTTACAGACTAACAGTCGAGACGTCAACTGTGTTTGGGCCGCATAGCGCAATGCTCATTCAGGTAAAGGTGATTTGTTTTGGATAGGGATGTGCCTTTGCAAACTGCTTCGGCATGTAAACTTTTTGGAATTTTTCTGCCCAAACTGTGGAATATAAGGTAGTAGCAACACTTGTTTACAAACTCTTATGTTAACAGCAAAGTTTAAATAGAATTTTAGGTGCAGAGGTATGTTTTTTTTCCTCCTCTTCATCCTTCTCCTCTCCTCATCATCCTCTTTTTCTTCATAATCGTGCTTTAAAGGGCATTGACTCGTCAGAACTTTTTTTGACTAATCATATGGAGCATATGCCACATAATTTGAATACTGCAATGACACAGTACTCGCAATCATAACACACTACACATCATTTTGACACACTGGACAATACTGTGTATTTGCTACACAACAGTCATAAAGAAATGGATAAAAAAAAACAACAGGTGTTGAGAAATGTGTTTATTTTGCTTGACTTTTGAAAATACTTTTTGATAGTTCTTGTTTGATTTTTAGATTAGTTTATCTATTGTATATACTGTGAATTATCATAATAAGATGCCTCACAATTTATCACTTATCATTGCCATGCTATTACTGTACTTTGAATGATAATAAAATCTCATGTCCAATCATCTGAAGTATGTTATGTGTATATTATGTTATGTGTATATTATATTGTATCCCACTCCATCTTAGTGTTTATGTGTGTTTTGTGCAGTTTGTATGTTATACTTTGGCTGCAGTTGTTTTTTCTATTTGATGCTAGCATTAACTGTGACCCTTATTACTAATACCATTGACTTATGTGGTTGGATGTCTTGACTTGTACCTGGTAGGTCTTGGGTTCAATCCCTGACTGTGTCGTACTCAAGAAGACCGGCTTCATTGGTTCAGTCGGTTGAGTGTCCGCCTCGTAATCGGTAGGTGGCAAGTTCGATTCCCACACCGTGACATACCGAAGTCATAAAATTCAGTATTTTAGCAGCTGCCCGCCTGGCGCTCGGCATTATGAGAACAGTGCTAAGACTGGGTGGCCCGGTGTCAGTATAATGTGACTGGGCGAGATATTTGTGTGAGTACTCTGTTTATCTTTGTGTGGCAGCATGTTAACATGTCCCAGAGTGCCCTGCCAGTGATGTGACCTAATCTGTGTCGAAGCAGGCGTTAAACCATAACATTGCTGGCGGTTGGCGGGAGCTCTGGTGTGGTCCTACTTCTGTTTAGTGTGCTTTACTGTCATCCTCATCCATCTTTCCATCCTTCTCCATCCTTCTACATGTTCCTCTTTCTGTAGTGGTGAATCCCATGTATGGACTTGAACTAGAACTACTAGAAAGGTGGTTGCCTCATTTGTGTCATTTTGATACCCGATATGTAGCCTGAGATTGGACTTGCAGCCTTATCTACAAAGATACGCTGCTTTCGACTGTAGGTATCACCAACTAATCTTTGCATCACCAGTAGACAGCTGCTTGATGCCGTGTTTGTTTTACATCTTGGGTATGAAGCAACCAAGGATCGAACCCACAACTCACTCCTGGGTCCTGAGGCAAACACACTACCATAGAGCCAACAACACAGCATTATTTTTATTGTTAATCACTCTGTGGCTTTAGCTCTAAAAATAAAACTCTGGCACGTGTAATCGTCAGCTAGTGAGTCCCTAGAAAAAGCTTTTTACTGACATTCATAAAAATTTCACTCAGTTGTAAATGAGTACCTGACTGGCAGTTAACAAAAAGAAATGTACTAGCGCCTAGCAGGTGGCATACATTGTTTTATGTGTTTCAGGTGGCAGTAGGTTTGGAACATCTTGTAATGTGCTTTGAGCATGTTTGGTGGGTTGTGGGCTGTGTAGTTGCTCTCCCTTTTGTATACATGGACTCTCTGGATGTATTCATGATCATTGTGGATTTAGTTCTGTGTCATCCTAATTAATCCACGTTTGAACAACAGCCACTACTGCTGTTTACGCTAATGAGACTTAAACTTTAACTCTGGCCCTAAATAGGGGGAACTAATTGCTGTCAATCTTAAAACTCATTTCAATTTGAAGGTTGTCTACCCTTGCATGTGGAGCTTGCACATTCTTAACGTTTTTTCAAGACTTAATAGGTCATATCACCGGCTTAACACTCTCGGTATGATGACGTGTTGCCACGCATATAAACGAAGGACTCGTCTTGAATACATCTCACCCAGTCACATTAGACACTGGGCCGACCACCCTTAGCACTGTTCCCATAATGCCGAACGCCTGGTAGGCAGTAGCTGAAAATGCGATTTTTACGACTTTAGGTATGTCACGGCCTGGGGTCGAACCCCCGACCTTCGGTAACGAGGTGCACGTTCAGCCACTTGCATCAACAAAGTCGGTGTTCTCTCGCCATGTATTTGCATACTAATGCGTAGAGAATTATTAAAAACAAATAAGAACTTTGATTTTCAATACCCGTGGCAACACTTCTTACGTCATACCTCAGACGGAGAGCTCTGGAAACGTATACGTGCTGTCTTACAGAGAGAAGTAGATGGTTGACTGGAATATCTCACCTGGTCACATTACACTGACACTGGGCCAACAATAATAAATGCTAACACTGTTTCCCCATTGTGCCGAATAACAGGCTGAACAGGGATTGAACTCCCCGCCTATCACTATCAGTTCCCTGGCGGATGCTCCACAGCATTAACGGACAGGTCCAGTTGACATGAACGAAGCACGAAAAAGCGGAGAGAGAGAGAGAGAGAGAGAGAGAGAGAGAGAGAGAGAGAGAGAGAGAGAGAGAGAGAGTGTGTGTGTGTGTGT
>JAUEKY010093718.1:0-10595 GCA_031833965.1 Scyllaea pelagica
CGGTGTGGGAATCGAACCCGGCACCTACCGGTTACGAGGCGGACGCTCTACCAAGTGCGCTAACGAAGCCGGTGAACGTAACTGTGAGAACTTTTTAAGGAGTTCATCCTTCCTTCTGCACTTCAATAATATGTCATAATATTCCAAAACTGTCAGCAGCATATGTATGTTAATATGAATGATATTCTTTCTTGGTATGTACTATATCTTGTTTTCACCATTGACTTGCAATTAGAGAGCTATACAAAAGGTTAAAATGGTGGTTCAAATTCATCATTCTTTTGCTTGAATATTTTCTTTATCTCAAGGTCACAGTCCACAAACCAATTTCCAGGGAAAACGGTGACCTTGCACTTGCCCTATACGGCAGTTTCTTGCCAGTCCCCTCCGTTCAAAGTTTCAAGGAAGCAGATGAAGAGGTCAATATTCAGCCTAAGGATTCTTAGCTTAAGGGATGCCTATAAAATCTTTTCACTATTAAGGTGATAATATGAGCAAGATAATAGCTTATACCAGAGATTAAAGTTGCATGTAGATGCACATAGAAAAAGAATATCTGGTTTTACACATGTTATGCTTACACAATTTAAGTCTCATTTTACACTCATTTATGTATTCACACACTTTCGGATTTGGTTTTACACACATTGATGTACTCACACACACATTTGGGATCTGGTTTTACACATGTTGATATGCTCACACTCTGAGATCTGGTTTTACACATACGTTTTGAGATTTGATTTTGCAAACAGTTATATACTCAAACACTTTTAGATGAGGTTTTCCACACTTTGATATATTCAAACACTTTGAGATCTGGTTTTACAAACGCTGATAAACGTGCATACTTTAAGAAACTTATACATACTATAATCTGTCACAGGCTGCAGAGAAAGAGAAACTAAAGGAAACAGAAGTAGTGACATGCCCTCAAGATGTTGTGCCCGGAGGGTGCTATGTTCAAGGGGGTGATATCACCCTGAATGAAGGAAGAAAACCCATATCTCTGGTGGTGACGAACAACTGTGATCGACCAATACAGGTTAAGCAAAGATGGATCATAGATTAATAAAAAATCTTTTCTGGTTACATCATTTTTTTTACTTTGACTCAAGTCTTTAATTACCATGAAGAGAAATATTATGAAGCAATGATTTTAAATTCCTCTCTATTTTAGACTTCAATTAGATAATCGCAAATTCAATTCATTTTACATCTGGCAGATTTGATGATTATACCATTTTCTTCCTCGTAGGTTGGAAGTCATTATCACTTCATCGAGACCAACAAATTCTTGATATTTGACCGCAAAGCTGCCTTTGGTAAAAGATTGGTAAGTTGCTAGCTGCGAGCCAGAAAACTGCTCTATAACTATGCATTTTCTTGAGATTCATCTCATAAGCAATAAAATATGCATCAAATTTTCTGGAATGTATGGATATTGATATGTTCTATTGATTATCTTAAACCACTCTCATGAAAGGCAGATAATGATTGTTTGTTTTCAAATTATTCTATCTTTATTTTCTGATGAGTTTTTGTTAAAATGTTTTTGTGTGATTGTCATGTTAAGCAATGCACAAAAATGATAAACTGAGGCAGTTTACGGTTCATATAACATGAGATTTTTTGATATTGCACAATATTCACTTGAGTGTTCAAAGCACTTTACAGTACAGGGGTCTCGAGCCAAGAAAAATAAGAAACACTTAGGATAAGGCATCCAGCGTGGTAGGTGCTTGTGCACTTTCTTAAGGATTGGAAAAACACAGACACTCATTTGTATCCAAGTGAAGTGCATAAATGGGAACTTTATGCTCTTGTCTGATTTGACCATGCAGTCCTACAATTACCACCCCAAGAGTCTACTACTTGACCACAACGTGGCACATCATATGGTGGATGCACAATCCAGCCCTTCATAAAAATTTCTTTTATTTTGCTGTGTCAAAAACTGTTTCAAATGTTAGGATTGAAGCTATTTTGCCACTGGAAGAGAATCTTAAGAGGGCTGATATCATATTAAGAAAGATACATTGTATCCCTTATAAAATCACTCACAAAACAATAAATCATTCTGAACCAAAGAAACTAACAACTTCAATTATTTCTACTCATAAGTAAATTGCAGGATTCATCTACCACCTCTGCGCCATTTTGATTTAATAGAAGAAAGAGATTAATGAACAAGACTATAGATGAATGGTGAAAGTGCCACAGCAAAGACCCCAACCATACTGCTGGTTCATTTTGGCTGGCCCCTCTCCAGCATGAGTAGCCTTATCTGTGCATAGCTCTACGCATGGCCAGCTGATTTAGCATTCAAATTACATTAAAAACTAATTAGATTCAACACACTGCACCAGTTTACTTCCTAGCTGTCTATTTGAATCGATAATTCTTGACATACATAATCAGTTCAGGAGAAATAGCTATCATGTTCGGGGTTTTCTGTTCTATTTTCCTCACTTTTTATATCAGACATCTTATTTGACTCTTCTACATATGTTACTTATGTTGCATGTTGTAACATAATGATAATTACTCTCCAGAATATTCCAGCTGGAACTGCTGTCCGTTTTGAACCTGGCATGACGAAGACAGTGTGTCTTGTGAATATCGGGGGAGAGTGGTATGTATTGGCTAATGCTTTCTGTGCTTTGATGTTTAAGTTTAAGTACAAAGCTATTTCAAACCAAGATTTAGTTTCAAAGAAGTAAGAAACCAAACAATTCAGGCTTGAAAGATTGAAGGCAAAAATATTTAGATCAGGTGAAAATATCAGTATCATTTGATGTAAATATAGGATCCACTCAAAAGATATCAGAATTTCATCAGTGTTGCATGTAGAATGAAAATATGACTTTAATAAGTGAAGCAGTAAACATTGTAATAATCCTAAGCAAATAACTATTGCTGCTTTGTATTATCTTTAGTGTGATTCGTGGTGGAAATAACTTGTGCGATGGGCCAGTATCAGACCTCACTATTCTGAATGAAGCCATGGACAAGATAAGCCGGGGAGCATTTGGACATCAGGAACAGAACGCTGTAAGATGGGGATTTTAAATCTTATTGATATAATTGATGAGGAGGAGGAGGATGATAATAGCTACAGGCAGTGGTAATGGATAATTGATCATGAATAAGATGGCGATGGAGATAATCAATAGGCAAACTCTGTTGGAAAAGATTGACCACATCATTATTCAGGATCAGGCTGCATATGTCTAACTTTTGGAGATTGCAGTACTGATAATGATGATAATGATGGCAATGATGATGATGATGATGATGATGATGATGATGATGATGATGATGATGACAATAATGAGGATGATTATGCATTGGGTAGTGTTGACGATAAAAAATGTTGATGAAAAAAGCAAGAAGAAAAAACAGACTTGTGCTATCTTTATATAATACGATATATTCTGTTTTTTTTAAACACCAAATGAAGCTACAATCTTATTGATACTGATGAGAATGATGATTATGATGATAACAATGCTAACTAAAAACACCCATTAGTACAAGAGATTCAATACCCAGTAATGGTCATGTACTGCCTTCTTGAATAAGATGTCCATTGAGCTTGATGATACTTCCCATTTTCCAACTGTACAAATTTCTTTTTTTTTGTGTGTGTGATTAATGAAGCCATTTGATGATGAGAAGTACATCATGCCTTGTACCATGCCACGCCATCTATATGCTCACACGTATGGACCTACTGTCGGTGATAAGGTTTGTACATTACACTTATCTATGTCTTTTTTTTGGGGAGTCTTTTTTCAAAGATAGATACTCCACTGTTTTTTCAACAATCAGATTTTCCCCTCACTCATTTGTTTTTCCTATCTATTGTATGTAAAATTGAAAAATAGTTGTACATTTGCAAGGACATCAATTTTTCATGCAAGCCTAGAAATTCAATTTTAAAACAAAATAGCCTAGTTGACCAATGTTTTATCACTGATTATTACTGTATGAGATGTAGTGTCCACTAGTAATAGAGTCTTAATGTGGAGAATTTGGGCAATCAATTTTATAAATCAGAGGACTTGAGGAATGGAGGAGACTCTGCTGTGATTGGTTATTGAATTAAAGTATAAGATTGTACTAGTTTCCTGAAATATTTGCTGAAATAGGAATGCAGGCTGCTTTATCCTGAAGGTTTTAAATAAAATCACAGTCTTGGCTCTAATCGTTGAACATCAGATATAAAGATTATAATGTTATCAAAGCGACTTAGCTTACCCTGTTTTCACCCTTTATCTAACTGACAGATAAGACTTGGTGATACAAGCTTGAAGATTGAAGTTGAACATGATTTCACAGTATATGGAGATGAATGCAAATTTGGAGGGGGAAAGGTAATTTTTCTTTTGACCCAACAAAACATGATGATAATATTTGCTCTTTCAAGTTTCTTAAAGCCATTTTTTGTATATTCTTAAGAGGACTATCTGCCATTTTTCAATGAAATGATGATGAATTTATAGCATGTCACCTGTAACATCTTTGAAATGAACATTGCTCTCTTTTTGTATACAATGCATTGAATAAGAATTATATCTTCTTCTCTATGAAAAACTCTATTTACCTATGAATTGTTTTGTCTTCCTCTAGGTCTTGCGAGATGGAATGGGACAAGCCTGTGGCTTACCAATTGGAGGAGCCTTAGACACGGTCATTACAAATGCTTTGATTTTAGATGCTGTGGCTGGAATCGTGAAGGCAGATATCGGTATCAAGGTACTATTATCATCATATATGCAGGGAGGTGGACGGGGAGGGGAGGGAAGGATGGAGGGAGGAAGGGAGAGAGTGGTGGGAGAGGACAGGGGGAGGGGGGTTAAGGACGGAGGGTTGAGGGAGTGGGAGAAGGGGAGCAGAGGATGAGGCAAAAAGACTGAATAATGAAAGGATGGCAATGTAAGAATATTAATACTTAATAATTACAGATACCATAAAGAGAAAAGGGAATTCTTTAAAATAAAAGTCTGATTGTCTTTTATTATGAATGTCTAGTTGCTTTTATAAATTTCTAATTTGTATATTTCATAAAATCTCTCATTGTAATGTATCTAAATAATGTTCAATTTGTTTTGTTTTTCTTTTTGGTATGAATTTCATCATTTTGCTGTTCTAAATTTTTAAGGTTCACAGTATTGAATTTCTTCTCTTGAGCTCCTTTCTTTGCAAATATGACCAATTTTTAAAGTTAATGATATTTCCCTAACACTTTTTGCATCTGACTTTTATTTTCCAGAATGGAATGATTGTTGGCATCGGAAAAGCAGGAAACCCAGATATGATGAACGGTGTTCATAAGGTGCACATTTTTCATATCTTTTCATTTCATGTTAGAACTTTCTACCTTTCTTATCTTAGAGAGTAAAAAACATTTGAACTAAATTTTTATGCCCTGTTTCAACACCTAAAAGGTCATATCACCGGCAGAGTCCTCTGGACATGTTAATGCTGCCACACAGAGATAAACAGAGGAATCAACATGGATATCTCACCATGTCACAATATATTGACAACCAGTCTTAGCACTATTCCCATATTACTGAATGCCAGGTGGCCAGCTGCTAAAAAACTGATTTTTACAACTTAGGTATGTCGTAGGCAGGGATCAAACCCAAAATCTACCAGTTACGAGAGGGACACTCAACCACTTGTACCAATGAAGCCCATCAAAAGATTCAGATCAAACTTTGGCTAGATTTAGCAGCATATATTCTCTAATTCTTTCCACTTTTATCCACATAGTATTAAAAAATTTTCCTAAACATCTTGTTACAGAATCTTGTCATTGGGGCATGCACTGAAGCCATTGCTGGAGAGGGGTTGATCGTGACAGCTGGAGCCTTGGATACACATATCCATTTCATTTGCCCTCAACTTTTAGGAGAAGCAATTGCATCAGGCACAACCACTTTAATTGGAGGGGGAACAGGGCCTGCCACTGGTACAAATGCTACCACTTGTACTCCAGGAGCAAATCATATCAAGTAAGGTATCACAAGTGAAAAGTTTCACTTGGTTCAAATTCTTAAACTTTTATTTGTGACTTTGATGAAAAACATCCATTTTTACTATAATGTCTGAGTTAGATTAAATCCCTGTGGATTAGTGAAAGCTTTGAATTTTCTGATGTCCTCAATTCTTAATCTGTAATGGTCATTTTAGGAGCAATTTCTTAGTTTTGATCTGTATTAAAGAATCAAAGGTTGAAAAGAAAAATTATTTTCTTAGCTTGGTGCTGTTTAATCTGATCAGTCTTTCTCAAAACTCATAAAGTCGAACATGAAAAGAAAGACAATGGTCTACCTGGTTATTATCTTCTTCTTTTATAGCTAGTCAGGTTTCTTCATGTTGTTTTTGCTTTGCTCTCTCTTAGACATATGCTGCAGAGCACAGATGCATTTCCCCTTAACATTGGCCTCACTGGAAAAGGGAACACAACAAACACAGAGGAAATTCCAGAAGAGTTGACTGAGCAAATTCAGGCAGGAGTGATTGGGTAAAGTGATATTATCTAAATGGTTCACCAATGAAGATAATCATATGAAATGATATGTAGATGTATTGCTTTTTCAGTTATGGATATTTTTTTTTCTTTCATGTGGGTGTAACATGAGATAATGAATTTATGCCAAATTGGTTTTCAAACCAAGAGTGTTCTTCCCCCCTTATAATAATTGATCTGAACCTTTAAAAAAGATTTTGCAATGAATATCTTTTGATTTAGACTACTTCTATTGGGGTTATAAGGAGAAATATTGGATGCCATTTGGATATGAGCTCTTGAGATAAAAATAGATTCAACAACTTTCATAGCAGCATTCATTGTTTCTGTGTGACTTGATTAAACTTCCTGTCATGATACTTAGAATTGAACTGGAATCATAAGAGTGACTTCAATGATGTGTTATTATCTAATTACATATGATATGTACATGGCGGTTAGTGCTATTGTTTTTAACTAACAGAAAGCAACATTACCTTATGACAAATATTTTCTCAGATTAAAACTTCATGAAGACTGGGGAAGCACACCAGCTGCCATTGATTCCTGTTTGAGGGCTGCAGAAAATGCTGATATTCAGGTGTGAATGCCATAGTGCCAAATGGGACTAGCTAAACATTTCTATTTTTGGGAGGTATTATTTTGCTATTCGTTGGTGAATACTTTTTAAAAAACAACTCTATCTTTTTTGCAAGGTACAATTTGTTTTGTTTTGTTATCAGTTCCCATTTGTACTGCCCAATGGCGGTGTAGGGACCTGACATAATGCTTGACACCAAAATGGGTCAAAAAGTACAAACCCTATCTGGTATCAAACAGAAGTCAGGAAAAATTCTGAGTCAAGAGAATAAGACAAGCAGGTGGCTTAGCCCACTGTGCCCACCTTTGAATGATTCAAAGAAATACACATTGAAATGTGCATCTAGGGAGGTCAAACAAATTTTAATGTAGCCTGAGATTGGACTTGCAGCCTTATCTACAAAGATCCACTACTTAGCCACTACAGGCATTTGCTAGATACAGAGAGAGAACTCACTCCAGTATCTCATCCAATTTTAGCAGACTGCAGGCAGTTGACCAGTGGAATATCAGGAAAACTAAGCTTACCCAATGACTGCAGTTTTTGGGCCATAAACACAGCAGAACAAGATAATTGAAAAGGGATAAATTTAAGAAACTGACTCAAGTTCCCAAGCAATGAAAACAATCATCTCTCTTGACTTTTGCACTAATTTTAACACACTGTATTTCTAGCAATGTGTTTAAGACAGTGCAAAAGTGAGGTGAGAGGATCATTTTCATTGTTTAGGAACTTGAGTCTATTTCTTAAATCTTATCCATTTTCAATTATCTTATCTTCTGTTTTTATGGCCCAAAAACTGCATACCAATCATTAGGTAAGTTTTGTTTTCCTGATATTTCACTAATCAACTGCCTGCAGTCTGCTGAAATTGGAAGATACTGAGGTTTGTTTGTTATTAGATCCCTGTTGTAGGGACCTGACATAGTGTTTGACACCAGAATGGGTCAAAATAACAAACCCAGTCTGATATAAAAAAAAGTCAGGAAAAACTCTGAGACAAGAGATTAAGACAAGCAGGTGTCTAGCCCACTGTGCCCACTCTTGAATGACTCAAAGAAGATACACATTGAGGTGCACATCTAGGGAGGTCAAACAAATTTTAATATAGCCTGAGATTGGACTTGCAGCCTTAGCTATAAAAAGATACACTGCTTAGCCACTACAGACGGAAGATACTGAGATAAGTTTTATTTCCTGATATTTCACTAATCAACTGCCTGCAGTCTGCTGAAATTGGATAAGATACTGAAGTAAGTTGTCTCTTTATCTATTTGGTGCCACGAGCATGCCAAGAAATAAGGACTGTGCATCAGGCAATACCACTAGATTTATTAGTTGTTACAGATGTCTCTTTTGAAATTATTAATCTCTAGGTCATGATTCATACGGACACACTGAATGAATCGGCCTGTGTTGAAAGCACCATCCAAGCAATCAAAGGGAGATGTATTCACACTTACCACACTGAAGGGGCAGGAGGAGGACATGCCCCAGATATCATTAAGTTAGTAACTATCATTGCTTTACAAATGAGAGGAAATATTCCCCCCAAAAGGCTTCCCTTCTCAAACAAAATATGTTGACTTCTTTCTATTTTTCTTTAACAGACGGTATGAAATTGTGGTTAGCTAACTAATTTTTGAATCATAGAAGTCTGCTCTTGCTTTGGTCAGTTTGAATGGCTAGTGATGTAGGGATTCTTCATCTGTGTTCATTTCTATGAAGTATCTGGTGCTACTTATTCATACTGATATAATTTCTCTGCTTTTGTATCTTATTTTCATTCAAAGCATAGACAATCAGTATCTATTATTATTGCCTTGAGCTACATGGGATGATTTCTATATGCTTTGTGTTCATTAACTATGGGAATGAATACAGTCCCTTACAAAACGGGCGTACTATGAAATCAGCTATTGACTGATGATTTGAAGTGAGAGAATGGATTTTGTTTTTAAAGTCAAAGAAATAGATGCGTTTTGTCTTAATCCATTAGCTATGTTCTTCTAATATCACTGACTTTCCTTGATTGTATAGGCCTATCTATTAATATTGTTTTTGACTTACTCATTGTATCAATACTTAGAGTCTGCAATTTGCCAAATGTGCTCCCATCTTCAACAAATCCAACTTGCCCCTACACTGTCAACACTTTGGAAGAACACATGGACATGCTTATGGTGTGCCATCATTTGGACAAGTAAGTACTGGTTGATGGGACTAAAGGCATGAATCCTACTGTTGGCGTCAACTACCAGAATCATGGCGCTGATTATGCCCCCTTAAATCATTGTTGCTATGAAACACAATGTAAAAAAATGTTTAAGCGTTATGGTTTTACGCGTGCTTCTACACAATTTAGGTCACATTGCTGGCGGAGCACTCTGGACATGTTAATGTGCTACCACACAGAGATAAACAGAGTACTCACATGAAGATCTCACCCAGTCAATTTATACTGACACCGGGCCAACCAGTCTTAGCACTGTTCCCATAATGCCGAGCGCCAGGCGGGCAGCTGCGAAATACGATTTTTACGACTTAGGTACGTCGCGGTGTGGGAATCGAACACGGCACCTAGCGATTACGAGGCGGACGCTCAACCAAGTGCGCCAACGAAGCCGGTTATTAATCATTGCTCTTGAGATAAACTGATATTTGAAACTTGATAATTTGTGAACTTATAAAAAGCCATGCGAGCCAATTCTAACAAAAAGGATTTTGTGTGTTTACCTCTCATTTTATTCTCAACACCCGACACACCTATAATACGGTGTGGCAGCACGTTAACATGTCCGAAGCGCTCTGACGGTGACATGACCCACACATTGTGTACTACAACGTTAAAGTAGGTTTAAAACTATAACATTAAACGTTTGTTTTCCTCTCTAAATGGCTTTGCGTACTCTCGGCACGGTGATTTACTGCTCGTTAGGTATAATACAATCAACAAGCTGTGCAAAAGTAGAAGCCGCGCAAATGTCAACTACACTGTGCACAGAAAAAAAAGACACGTGTAGAAACTCATTAAAAAAAAGATTTAACCATTTTCTGTAATCCACTAAACGTGCTCAAAGCAAAGTGATTCACTAGAGATCCCAAGCCAACAGCAAAGTAAAACAAATAGACAATATACAATGCAGCCTGCTAGGCGCTAGTATATTTCTTTTTGCGACTGAGAAAATATTATTGACGACCAGTTATTCATTTAAACTTTATACCTGATTGGAGTGGGAAAAATGTGAGTAAAAAGCCTTTTCCAAGGTCTCAACTCCGACGGGTGTATCGAACCTACGACCGCTTGCCAAGTACGATGGCGGTGCGTTTCAGTATTGCAACAGAATTCATCATAATTCATGGAAGTACGTTCGGAGCTCACGTGCTTATTTTACACCGCTCTCTCTCTCTCTCTCTCTCTCTCTCTCTCTCTCTCTCTCTCTCTCTCTCTCTCTCTCTCTCTCTCTCTCT
>JAUEKY010093939.1:0-10592 GCA_031833965.1 Scyllaea pelagica
ATTATTATTATTATTATTATTATTATTATTATTATTATTATTATTATTATTATTATTATTATCATCATTATTGTTATCATGATGATTATTATGATTAGTATTATTATTATCATTATTATTATTATTATTATTATTATTATTATTATTATTATAATTATTATTGTTATTATTATTGTTATTATTATTGTTCTTGTCATTGTTATTATTTTCATTATTATTATTATCATCATTATTATCATTGTGATTATTACTAAATAACCTGTTACTGTGTGACCGATCTATATGTTTTTTTCCCTCCATGTCCAGGCACCCAAGTCTTGGTTGGACCAGATGCACCCGCCAGACAAGTGGGTGAGTCTCCACCCAAGCACAGGGCACGGACTTGGTCCCTATTCATGTGTACAGTTACAAGAAGGGCTTCTGAAGTCAATGATTGTAGAAGGGTTGTCTGTTTTCTTGAAAATTTCTTTTTTTTTTCTCGAGGCTGCAAGCAGAAGATGTTTTCTCATTAAAAGATAGCATCTAAAATCGTTCTATTGGGATCTCAATGTTTATACTAATCGAAGAAAAACGCACATTCACCCTTTGACCATCAAGCCAAAATAGCATGACGCTTTACTTCAGTCGATCAATTCTCACCACTTTGCGTATTTCACCGTCTCATTAGACTTTGAAAAAAATGTATATTTTGAAAATGGCTATAGAGCTAAAGCAGATAGAAATTTTGGGTTGTATTATTTAATAGTAAATAAAGTAGACAGAACTTGTGCTCCTTATTGTTTTATTGTAATGAAAGCAGACAAAAGTTTTGACCTTATTGTTTTATTTTAATGAAAGCAGACAGATTATTTGGCCCTTTTCATTTAATTGCAACTAAAGGAGACAGAATTTTGGCACTCATGACTTTATTGAAACTCTTCCAAGAAGCTTGTTCTCCTATTGGATGTAGTAGGAAAAAGAATAGAGCAACATCAGTGTTGGTGGCCCTTGAATAAAACTGTAGGCGTCTGCTCCACAATGCTCCTTTTATCATCATTACCATGTTATATTGTGTTGTGTAATATTTCAGTCTGTTCATTTGGATATGTTGTTTTTCCACATGACCTCCCCTGATTGTTGTGTTGATGATGGTGATGGCCGTGGTCAGCACTGGAAGAAGATGCCCAACTACTCCATCCTGGTGGACACTGCTGACCGCAAGACGCCCCAGGTGACCTACGTGCCTCAGGAAAACATCCAGGTCATCGCCCACCACGAGGTAGATACACATGATCTGCACCAGATTGCTGAAACGTTTTCAAGAACAATTTCATTTTCATTATCAAGTACCCTTTTACCATTATAGTGTAGGGCCAACTCTTATTGAGAAGGAATTTCTCTGGATCATGCCATTGTCAAGAATCATAATGTCTTAATCCACCCAATTTGGCAATTGAAACAACTGAGAGTGTCGCTCTCCTTCTATCAAAGATAAGGAGGAATAAAAGCGTTGTGATTGAAAATAGAGCTTATGGTTGACTTTTAGGTATGTACAGGAATACATTGTAATCATTCCTTTTCTTTCAAAGTGCTTGAATGTATTGTCCCTTAGTTTTAATCTTTTCCCCCCTTATGTGTAATTTGTGTAAAGAGTGTGCTCTTTGCTGCTACTCATGAATAACAACTAACTCAGTCTTGCCAATTGCTATTAAAAGGATTGTTGATAGGAAAATTTTAACATCGAGATTCCCTCCCACTCCCATGTTCTACATTCTGGTGTTTTCATCCCTACTGTGTATAAATTTTGACAAAACTTTGGGTGTCTACCAAAGAAAGAAAAGATGACAACAAGAAAGTGTGAGGAAAATGGCAGGATTACAAAATGTTTAATGCTTTGACACTAATCACATGTTTCTAGGGTGGAGGAACTAAGAAATTCATTTCTTAGTGCGTTAATTAGAATGTTGAGTTCACATAAGTTCAGTTTGTAATGTTGGCATTCTTGCTGTTGATTGAAATTTTATTTTGGATTGAATGAACCCTTCTGGTAGGAAGTTACACATGGTTAAAGAGTCTGATCACCTCATTCCACCCTGCTCATGGATATATCCGTGATTTTTCCATTTGCACTGTGGCCCTGGATACGAATGTAGCCATTTTTTACTATATCCAAATAGATTGCTAATGCAATATTTTGAAATGCCGACTACAAAACTACATATGCCAATGGACTCGCTGTAGATTTACACAGCCTCTGCCATTAGATTGACTGTTTCAAACGAGTGGAGGATGTAATTATGGAGGTCCGCTAACAATCCTAGGAGCCTGGCATCAAACCAGCCCAAGCTCAACGGACTGGAAGAGTTAGTACCATGACCATTTCTATCCTTTCATCCCTCAGGTGACTCACCCAAATGTATTCGACTACTTTGACTTTTTTGACGGGGCACAGTACATCATGAGGCCAGCGCTCAAGCACTTCTACCCTCGGGATTGATGCCGGCCGACGGGGAAAAGAAGGGGCGGGGGGATGTTGTCATTGTAAGGGAAAGGAGGGGGAGGGGGGAAGTTGTTTAACAAATTTTTTTGTATATATTTGTGTAAATGGATTGTGCTGAGGGCAGGTTTCATCCTGAGTTGTCTGTAAATCTGTATGTCTGTATGTGTAGATATTTGGATGTGACCGATTGTAAAGGATTGTATGAGTATTCTAGGGTCCTGTCGATTATTTCAAATGACAAGGTTCTGGAGAGTGAAAGGTATGCTTGGTATTCTTCCTGTGTGAATGTGTGTGTGTGTGTGTGTGTGTGTGTTTGTGTGAATGCAAATGACAGAGCTAGGGATGAAAAACATCAACAAGACAAGACAATCAAGTGCTAGCAGGTCTGAGAAGTGCTGTCAATGCAGAGTTGATTGTCTTCACGGGATGCGGACAATGTGCAGTGGTTGCTGTGGGCAATGCACATGCATGTGAGTGTGAGTTGTCAAACCCACTGGGCTACCTGTGTGAACACCAATTAGAGGGGGACTTGCGTTTGTTTATTTAGAGGCAGCACAAAATTTGCATGTGGCTGGCCACATAATGTTGGGAAATGGCCCTAAAAACTGCTGCAGACAGAGCCAAGTGGAGATCTTTACTGTCGCCTCAAATGCCAGACGGCACAGAGAGGGTTGAGTGAGCCAGTGTGTTGAAATCATGTAAGCAGTAATATTGGGCTCGTTCAGAAATGTTGTAACCTTATTAGAAAAGTTGAAACAGTTTGAACATTTTATTCTGTATCCTGCTATATATACAAAGTATAAATTCACAATTTTTGCCAGTTGTTTGTGTGTCAGTTTGACTGTGTGTTATGTCAAAATGCTTGAGGGCTACAGATGAGTATGTCATGTCATTATGATTATTCACATATGTTCAATGATGATGGAACAACACTAGACCACGGCATTCATATTTGGCAGCCATACCTGCCTGCTCTCACCATGACAATGTCTTCCATATTGTGTTCACATATAATTCCTTGCCAATATCTCTAAAATTGCATGTGTCTCGTTGCCCTAAGAATGGCTGCACTGCAAGAGGAGCGGATCTATATCCAGGTCATGAATTTATCTCACTATTGTTTGAATATAGCTGATGGTCACCCCTAATAACTTACCACAGACTGATCAAAGTGGCAGGGGTTTGAAGTAGTTTCTAGTTTTGGAAATTCTCATGCTAAGAAATTCTTTGTATAATCTTTTTATTCCAATTATAATTATTTCAGTATAGGTAAATTGTGAGAAAGCACTTCTTTGACTGTTGTTTAAAGCTATTTGGCAGTGAATTATGGTGTAGATGTTTCTCAGATGTTTCTCTTGTTGTGGGTATGAGCCTTGGTATTGGGATGTTGGCTTTAGTAGCACAGGGCCCCGGATGCTCCTATTGATGTGTCGATTGTCTGTCGCAAGACTGAGTATTTCATTGATATGACACAAGTCCCTCAGAGATTCTATCAATGGCTGAAGAAAATCGCATGAACATTAGTCTGTGTTTGTTTATGACTCAAATGGTGTAAGTGGAAATTTCAACTGCAGTTTAATGGGAGACATTCTTTTTCTCACCCATTCACATCCCATAATTAGTTTCAATGAGTTGTTTATAATTGGATTATTGCTATTGCTTGTTTCATTTTTGACATTTTGTATGATTTCTGACTACCCAAGGCTGTGCCAAAGTAGGGTATAGGGTAATCATTCTGGTTGGCTTTAGGGGTTTGGGATTCAGATCTTTGCACAGACACTATTGTTGTCATATTTTTGCCGTTATATTGTGTCGTCTGTGGGGGAGGGTATTTAGGTGTCAGGGCTCTTGTTTGACATCATTCAAGCCTTGTGAGGTCAAGGACTCATGTTTTATTTAGAATTTCTAGAAACAATTGATAAAGGTTGTAGATCTACAATCATTTACCTGAAATGAAAATGGACATGGGGCGGCAGATTGCTTGGGACAGAGTGTCATGGGAGAGTCCGGTGGTCAGGTGTCCGGTGGTGACTCAACCTGCATGCATTCCTCCATTTCAAAATGAAAGGCAGTAACTGACATATTATTTAATCTACTGGAGATCTCATGATGTCAGTTGGTCTGGGGTTTATCTTGATCCGGGTGCTCTTACTAAGGTGCGTCAATTGTGTACTATCAGTCATTTATGTCCCTAGGAAGTGAAAAAAAACCATGTTTGCCTCAAAGGGTCAGAACTATCACATAAGTACCAATAGCCCAAGGCCTATGATGGGTATATTACAAAACAACAAACCTTTGTGTGTGGCGTGTGCCTTATAAGGCTTCTACAAATGGAACTACCACTTTGTTTTTGTTATTAGTTTCAGGTTTTAGAAGCATTTTTTTGTCCAGTGTCAGTTACTGCTTCCAATCCTACCCCTCTTCCTCCCTCCAACATTGAATGATTTCTATTCCAGACATTCCCCTGTCCTGAAAACTAAGCACAAAAATAAAAAATGAATGCTTTGCCCCTATACCAGCATGGATGAAAGCATCTCTAGCTCTAGTCTGTGACATTGACTGCAACATTCAAACCATGATATGCAGTCAGATTTTTTATCTCTCTATGAAGGGAAGGGGCTTATGTCCTTTTCCTCAGTTTAGATTTACTTGTTGCTCCATAATTTATCCTTTTTATCTATGACGTCGACACGAACATTAAGGACACAGAATGTTGTAAATGCTGAATTTTCCTTTGGATGAAAATTAGTTTGTGATTTCATTCTGTTCCATATTTGCATTTCTCTACTTTGCTCTTTTGCTTCTGTGATTCTATTACGATATCTAAACCATGTTAATGTTATGCTATTGATTACATATATTTTGTCCTTCAACACAATTGCAAATATTTTCCAAGATTTATTCCTTTTTATTATGACATTAATCATGAATATTCAAGCCATGATTTGTGATTGGGATGTGTGTATTGTTCCTCTGGATAAAGACATTTTGTAATTCTTTTGACTTCTACATTTGTAGCTTTATGCTTCTCCTTTTTATTTTGTCAAAATTTCAAGCAATGACATTTTTAGTAAGATATTTTTTCTCATATTACAATTGGTGGATGTGCTTTTTTTTGGTCTGTTTGTTAAGTTTCATTTGCATAAGCACAGCTTAATCTATTCCTTTTAATTTTTATACAACAAAACTTGACAAGCAACAAGATGTTACTGTAGAATAAGTTCAAACAGTCAACAACAACTGATGGAAAGGAAGTGAAATTCCCTTCCTTTGTCTGACATCATTAACACCATGGTATGACTCCAATTTCGAAATGTGCATCATTGTGTTAACATGTTTGCCACTGTTTCAGGTGCTCTGTTTAGTCTCATCTTCTCTGTAACATGAAACATGAAAAAATGATATTACCATTGGTCAGAATGGATTGAAATATTGATGGCAAACTGTTCACAACACAATTCTCCTACAGCAAAATGAATACTTAGTCTGGATTTCTCTAAGTAACCACACAAAGAGATGACTCCTTAAGTATGCAATATTTGGTAAGTGTGTAATTCAAAAGGCATAGTGTAAGAAACAGATCTGTTCTTATCAGTGTCAAAGTAAGTCACAGATTATTCTCTTTTTACTTCTCTTCACACACTCCTTACACATACACACAGCATTGCAAGTTTGACTGATCCACTTTCCCCTCCTGTACAGCCTGCCAGCTCTCTAGATGATTCAGTCCATGGAGGGACCTTCTGTCACTAAGACAACACGCTGCAACACATATTTTATAGAATTTTTAGCGCATAATTTTTATTTGTAGCCCTTTCCAGCTATTTCATAGAGCTTGAGGTACACTATTTGCTTCTATTTAGTCAGTTATTCCCCCTTACCCTATTGTTCTCAAACCAACCAAGTCCTCTCTGATCAAAGTGGTGCTGACAATCTTTTTCTAGTTTGTTTTCAGTGTGGTATTTTGCTGTCCATAGTCTGTAGACTACATGTGTCTGCCTTTCCTAAGCACTGCATAACCCTTACTGTGTGTATGTGCTTTTCTGGAACAAACAAGCAACAAGAAAATACTGGTTTTGTCCCTTTTTATGCTATTCTAAAGCTGCAGTTATCTCTCCTAGCTTCTCCACTCCTACAAACAAATTGCATTGTAAGAAGAATGCATGAGTTATTTATCATGTTGACCAACTATGATTTTTTCCTCCATGTTATTGTTAAGATATCATTTACCACAGAAGAACTAGGTGTCACGCAGTATGTTGGATGTTGGAATTACAAGTAGACATTGCAACAGGGACAACAAGGATGAACTGATGTGTTGAGGTTTCTTAAACGTCGCAAGTGCCTTTATACGAAATCTGAAATACAGAAATTCCATAATATGAGCTTTTTCAGTATAGTTTGCTTAGAAATAGAACATATCCATTTTGAATATCATTGATCTTGTGACATCTTTTCAAATACAGTTTGGATATTGTAGATAAATCTGTATGAATGAAAGTAGATCTGATCATCACATTTTTATGCAATCCTTAACTGTGGATGGAAATATCGACTCACAGCCCAGGTGGCGCTGCAGTGAGAGTGAGTGGGGGATGTGCAGTCTCATGTCAACAAATAACTACTGGTTGGTCTGGGTCTTTGAAATAAACTGTGCAGTTAGCACAATGATGATGACATCATAACTTTTTTTGTTCTCATTTTGTCCAGCTGGAAGTCAGGAAGAGAAGGCTGCAAGGCGGCTGCCCAGGCAAAATTGAAATCCTACCAGTACCACCAAAAGGTCACAGGTCACCGGGGGCTGACCACCTGCTTGGCTTACTGGCATGGTCCAGAGAAATTCCGTCTCAATAAGAGTCGGCCCTATACTGTAATGGTAAAAGGGTACTGGATAATAAAATGATGATGAAATGACTCAGACAGAGGCTGATTGGGAGTGACTTTTGACCAAGAGAAGAAAGATGGAAATTGCTCTTGATGACAAGTGGATGTACATTGGAAGACAAGTGAGCCCAACACTGCCCTTGAAATAAAACACTCAGTCAGTGAGGGAGTTTTTTTGACGCTACTCCTGGAATCTCATTCTATTTTGTTTGGATGCCTCCAACACACTCAATCTGTCTTTTCTTTAATTTCATTTTTTTTCTTTCCACTTAATCAAGATCGACAAAAAACCAAAATACTGGTGCCTTTGGCTCAAGTGGTTGACCAGGCCTTGACATACCTAAGTTTTAAAAATTGGTTTATTAGCAGCTGCCCACCTGGCATTCAGCATTATGGGAACAGTGCTAAGACTGGTTTACCCAGTGTCAGTGTAATGTGAGATATTCATTTCGAGTCCTCTATTTATCTCTGTATGGCAGCACGTTAACATGCCTAGAGCCTCAGATTTGGTTATGGCCTATTAACCACAGGTGTTGAATTTTAACGTTAAAGCTTCTGTTTTTTAACTCAAATATTCTAAAACGGCAATGGCAAATGAGGTCCCTCCCATTCTGGTTGAAACATGTTCAATATACAAAAAGCTGTTCTACAAGGAAACAGAGAATTGATATTGGTAGCATTGGAAGCAGTTTTGCTTTGCTACCCACTTATCAGGAACGGATCGCTTGGCAGGCGTAAAAAACTACTGAGTTCTACGACTTAGTTCTATGGCAGCATAGGATTGAACCCCCCACTTGTTGACCATTCACTAAGACCAAGACCATCTTTGTTGTGTCAGGTCCCATTTCTCGCTCTCTCAATGAAAAGGCCGAAATGTCTCCAAAGGTGGATATTAAAAAAACAGCAAAAAACCCTGCAGATTCAAACTCCGGCCATGCAAATTAAAAGCTGACTGTACCAGGTATTGAACTCATTTGCCACACATAGAACAATGTGATAAAGTTGGATTGCTACCAGTCTTGTCTTTGATCTCTGGGTTAATCCCCCCAAATGAGCAGAAAGCCCACTTTTCTCTGAGCTATCTGATACCTCAGCGGGTAGCATGTTTTCTTCTGCTGGTTTCCAGGGGTCGTGGTCGAGGCAGGGAAGGATTTGAACCCCCACAATTACAAATTTCTCCAACCAGTTTTTTCTTCTTTTCATAGGCTTTGTCTATTTTTGGCACTCTACCACACAGCAATTCTCATGAGTATTCACAAAAAGAATCAAAGCTCCCTTCCAAGCTGAAAGAGAAGAGACTAAACAGAGGGCATTAAGGATTGTGCTGTTTTGTATAGCAAATGATTATTGTAATGATGTTGATAATGATGATGGCTTTAGTTAGTTATTGAGGCCATAATATTAGGAGCTTCCCTAGACTACTGACAATGATAAACAGCAATAATATCACGCCACTTGGTCCAGTTGGTTTCCTTTCCATCCAAAACTGGGGAAAGCTGTTTTATTGCATAGAATTAAAATAAAAATGAGACAAAAGTCCCTAGCATGAATCACATCCATCAGCATCAGTCCAAGTCAGCAATCATCTCACTGCGTGATCTCCATGATCCAACTCTGTGGCGGGCCCATAGAGATAGTCATGTCGTAGCTCCAGCTGGTCTTATAAAAACATTTTGTTTCACTCTCACTCATTTCCATTCATTGACAAATATATTCATCTATTTATAAATTCAAGTTGAATTATTCACACCCACACTATCATATGATTTAAAACAAGTGTACATATCATATATACATAGGAATAAGAGACAATTATATGTCACATGTGTAATTTGTAAAAATGATCAAAATTTACGAGACAATGTTATGTTTGATATTTTCCAAGTGCATATCTGTCATTTTACCCATACAATGCATGAACCTAAGTTCTGATAATTGAGGTACAGTCACATTCCACACCAAGTAATACAGATGAATTTCTAAGTTACGAACTACTGAGACTGGACTGGAGGGTGATAGTTTACCAAGTCCCATACTCAGGACCCAGACGTGCCCCGATTCCGTACAGCAGAATGTTATGTAGAGCGGATGCTAATTAGTCAGCCTTTTGATCCTCAGTCTCATGCAGGCTGGGATTGAACCCACAGCCTACTGGGGTTTTAGTGGCGGGCATATTGAATCGACTGTGATAGTCTGCATATTATCAATGATATTGATACACTTTGCTGTGTACATGTGTTTTCATATATTATGGTTTGATTGTTTTTTTTTTTCAGAAAAAATCAACATGCTTCTGTTTCTGAAAAAAAAAGTGAACATTTATCAATTGCTTTTTAAAGATTGTTATTCAATCTAAAATAATCCATAGATTAATCAAGCAATCCATGCATGATTTAAGTTACCGCTCATTAAGCATTCACCATTGTCAAAATCCTGATGCTTCCAAATAGTAGATAAATATCAAGTAAGGAAATCACCAAACACAGACATACATTCATAATGCATACCTGACACAAAGGCAGTGTTTTGTAGGATAACAACTACAACCCTGCTCACAACTAGGGGGGTGGGGGGGGGGGGGGGTATCTAAATTCAAATTTCACGTCGCTTCCATTTTTAGTTGCCATGTTCCATCTAACTGGCATATGCCTAAACAGCACATGTCAACGGGCACTAAAGAGCGTTCTGTTTGTCATAGTAGTTATTCTCAGTCCACAAAAGGCTAGAAATTAAGGGAGCCTGCACACTGCTGTTACTACAAAATGAGATTCAATCAGAGCATTGAATAGATATTACCCACTACAAATAAAAACAGAGTCCCTATAGATTTGTGACACCCAATCAGCTCAGGATTACCATAAACTGATATGGCATCCATACCACCATTTCAAAATGAAATGCAGTAACTGTAGGCCGGTTGTGGTTCATAGTTTCACCTTTACCAAGGCAAACATGTTTTTTCTTTACTTTCCATGGATATAAATGACTGATATAAGACTATTGATGCACCTGAACAGGAGCATTGGGATAAAGACAAACCCCACACCAACTGAGATAATGATGTCTCCAGTAGATTACATAGTATATCAATTACTGCCTTTCATTTTGAAACGGCGGCATACTGCCTTGTCCTGTTCCAGTGGGTTCTTGGTATGGATAACAAGCTATTCTCTAAAAACCATTTTAAGCCATATTTGGAGTCTATTAGTTGTCTAAGAAAAATGTATGG
>JAUEKY010094050.1:0-10591 GCA_031833965.1 Scyllaea pelagica
CGAAGACACTGTGAGTAAAGCTCTCTTTGGTAAGACTGTCAACCTTTGGACGACTAGAGTGGTGTAAGTACATTTTTCTTAGTTCTATCCACATATTAAAATTCTGTGTATATAAACATATGTCTAATATCACTGATCAAAATTTAGGCTCCAGTGGATAAGGGTTAGATCCTCCCTCTCTTCCACATTCTTTGACTATTGATTGCATCACTCTGATCACAGTGAAAATGTCTTTGAAACTGTGTCTATATCATTACATATTTTCTTTAGTTGAGATATTCAAGATTATATTTTCTATTTGAAGTTTTAATCAAACTTATCGCATTTGAGTTTGAATGTTGGGTGTTGGAAATAACCATGGATCTTTGAAATTATTGAACTTTGAAGATGGCCTTAAAGTATCTTAATGTTTTCATGAAAATCCTTTGACCCCCAGTATTGAGTTTGCTAAAGTCAGGTCGTAATAGTCTATTTTGACTTGATATTGATTGTCTGGTCGTAATAGTTTGACTTGATATTGATTGTCTGGTCGTAATAGTTTGACTTGATATTGATTGTCAGGTCGTAATAGTTTAGTTTGACTTGATATTGAGTGTCATAAGAAGTGTTATTTTTATATCTACATTACAGAGGTTCAAGGATTCTAAGTTTTCCTTGTTCAAGTTTTGGGAGATTAATAGCTTGAACTGGAAAACAAAAAGTGAAAAATAGTATAATCTATTATTCTTGCCCTCCACTTGTTTTTTAAAATAAAAGCTGTCAGGGAGTCCTCAATTTCTATTGTCTGTACATTTACCAGTTCTAGCTCCGACCTCCATGAATTCAGTGAAAAGACAGCTAGAAAGCTGCAGGGGGAGTCGCCAACTGTAAACAGTTTACTGCAGTATGTGTGGACACACTGGGAGGATCAGTTGGATGTGAGTTATGTGGTTTATTCTCAAACCTTTTTTTATTTTTCCCTTTCTTTAATTGTGCACTCATACTCCCTTTACTTTGTCAATTTTTGTCTTGACCCATTTTTGTTTTTGTTTGTTTGTTTGTTTGTTTGTTTGTTTGTTTTTTGGGGGGATTCACTCATGTGTTTTTGTTGATAAGATTAAATTGGACTTCTCTCACCCCATGAATCACCTCTTTTGATTTTATTTTACTTTATTTTAATGCCAAAGTATTTTGCCTTCAGTCAAGATGCTCAATAATACAATTTCCCAGCTTTTTAGATATTTTTCTATCCTTCAAGATTTTGGAACATCCTGCAGGTATAGCGTATTATATTAATATTAATGTGGTGATTTGAATCATTCTCATTACTCCCCATCCAAGAAATTCATTATTCATCCACAAGAACATGATTTTTTCAGCCAATGGGCATAGCTTGTTGTTGCAAGAATGATGTCTGTGTTGCTGATACTGCTGTTTATTTGATCCTTGACACAAGTTAATAAATTATTACATTTCAGGAATCTATGGTAGTAGAAAATCAACTCACATAATATGAGGCTCATTTTTCTTTTACTTGCACAACAGGTGATGCGGCAAAGTTCTAAAACAGTCTTTGAAAATGTGCTTAAACTGCACGTGGCATCAAGTGCTCAAGGTAATTAAGAGATGATATTATTGTCACAAATTCATATAGGCTCTTATCCCTGAACTACTGTCTTAGTACAACATTTTCTAAATCTTTGGCATTTTCTTTTTTTTTTAATTTTTGACATTTTTTTTTCTTTTAACCTCCAAGTTTTGTTTTTACTTATATAATTGTACTTGAATCTTGTTTTGAACCATTGCAGACAAAGGATCAGAGTTTATCCGTTCCCTGCTGTCTAAGCTTTTTGATGTCAGCTGGACTTCCAGGGGGAAATTCAGCGCTCTCTCCAGCTGTGTTCTGTTTGTGGGAAGCAGATGCATATTGAGTCAAAGAGAGAATTTTCCTGCAGAGGTTTTGTGCCAGTTTTATGACAGATCAATGTCTTGCTATGTGAGTCAAAAAGTTTAAACATAAATCAGTCCTATCATCATCCTTATTTGTTGTTGCAACCATTGTCACTTTAGCAATCATTAGAGTTTTGTTTCCTTTATCATTCACTCTGAAAGAATCTGTTTTTGATATTTCTGTTATTGCCTGGTTATTTTCAAAATATTGAATTACATCCATGAAGGGAATTTTTCCTCCAATATCACTTACTCATAAAATTTCAATTTTTTATATTTTATTAATGACAAGATTATGTCTAAAATATGGCGTCACATCCATGTATATCACATTATTTAAAAGGGTGTCTTTCATAGCATTTCTGTATTTTAGATGACAGAATGTTTTATGCTCTAATTGAATCATTGTTTTCTCCCCCAGGCATGTGATTTGTACATGAATGCTCTCGTCTCCCACCGCAAAGAACTATCAGCAGAATCCTTATGTAAAGACAAAAGTATAAAGCCAGACAAAGGGGACTCATGGATGATGCAATCTGATAGAGAAATTTTCCTCCAAACATGGATTCAACCTTTTATCAACTCACTGCGCTTTTCCAAGATGAAAATGAAAACAAATATCATAGAGTACCTCCTACCAAGGCTTTTGAAAAGCGATAGAAAAATTTTAGACCACATGATCAATGAGTTATCTCAGCAGAATGAACAGAGTTCAGAAGCTGGTGCTTGTTATGGTGCTATTGTTGCGTGTCTTAGAAGGGCAAGGGTCATGGGGTTCCTTTCATCAGCTCCCCTTCTAGAGAGTGGAGAAGAATTGTGGTATGGTGTTTTGCATCCAGTTATTTTGAGGAAGACATTAAATGCTCAAGATGAGCAGATTCGTCTAGATGCTTTTGCCTTTCTCTGTGAAAGTAGTAAAACAACAGAAGGCATCACAGCCTCAGAGTTTGAAATGCTCCGCGTATTTATTCCAGGAAATCTCAACAGCCAATCTCCAGCCTTCCGTCAGAGTTTTCTGGCACAAATGAAGAAATTGTTTACCAGAATCAAGGAATCTCTCCCACCTCTAAAGAAAATGGCAAAACGAAAAAATTCGGATATTTCAGAATGGATTCATAACTACACCACCTTTCTGGAATGGGTCACGGTTCTCATGTTGAGAAATTTGCATCCTGGAGCTGCATTTGCCCGTCGTATCACCTGTTTATCCTCTTTGTCTCTTATCAATTCTCTTTTCAGCCAAGAAGAAGATGGTTTCTCTGTTTCATCTTATATGAATGATTCTCATGTTCAGACCCTGTTGAAATGCTTAGCAGATACTTTTGAAGAAAACAACCAAGAAAGTCTGAATATCCTTACAACTTATACGCAACTGAATGGTTCTGTAACAACGCAGCCTAGAATGCAGTCATTGTTTCAAATGTCTCTCAACCTTGCCTGTAGTACCAGACCTCAAGATTGTGGGACAGCAGCTTATATAATGCTTCTTTTACTAAATCAACAAGACATGTTTTCCCTGATCAAAGGCCACAAAATTCACCTGAAAACCAATACTGCTAAAGAAATGCTGTCAAAGATAGACTCAATGTTTACCACATCCCACCCATTCCCTGATGATAGTGGAGATACCAAGGCATTAGCCCAGGCATATGCCACTGTCTATCTACTGCACATCTTAGTTGTGTTCTTACATGATCAGACAGAGGTGGCGAGGCAGAGCCTTATCACGGCTGCAGCCAACAGGCCTATGTATCCGACACTACAGTGCATTCGCTACATCATGCAGCAGGTACAGTGGCAAACTTTCCCTGATTGCCTTGTTTACTTTGGTAGACATTTTATTCAACTCTTGATCCAGACTTGTCTTGGTCTGTCGACAGTTGTGTCCCCTGTGGTGCAAAACTCCTCACCGGAGGGCAATGTGCCAGCAGATGCTATCTTAGGACCAGGTTTGCAACTTGCTGAACTCTTACCAAAGACAGATGTCAATTCAGTCACATCTCCAGAAAATATTAGTGCTGATCCAAGTTCAACGCTGCCACAGTCTGTTTTATACAGTCAGATGTTAGTGGAAGCCATGCCTGAGTATTTGGTGGTTTGTTGCTGGAGAAGCATCAAAGAGGTTTCCCTCACCTTGGGTAAACTGTGTGTCCAAATCCCTGTGACTGCCATTGTTGCAGAGGAGGGGATATCTGAGCATGATCATGCTCTTCTTTCTGTCACCAATATCAGGACGGTTGGAGACTACTTTACAGAGCAGCTGTTAGGGTCTGTGCACCGCGGAGCCTTTGAGTTGGCGTATGCAGGATTTCAGTTGCTTTGCCAAATGTTGTGGCATCATCCCCACCCTGTGTTTCATGGTCTCCCCACTCAGTGGCTCATGCAAATCATCACTGACATCAAGTCAGGAGACCCGGACTCCAAACTCTGTGCAACGCGAAGGAGTGCTGGTGTGCCCTTTTTCATCCAAGCAATCACTTCCTCTGAACCATTCCTGACAGGAAGGCAGTGTTTTCACAGCGCAATGAAAGATCTCATTGTATTTGCACTGGATGAGTGTGACAATAGTGGGGAGAAATTCAAAGAAAATAAAGATGCTCAAGTCCATGCTTTGAATATTCTTAGAGCCCTGTACAATGACTCTCGCCTGAGAGAAGACGTTGTGCCATACATAGCTGACGGTGTCAAAGCTGCCATTCACGGCTTCAAGTCAAACCTATGGTCGGTGCGTAACTCTGCCACGCTGCTGTTAAGCACCCTGATGACAAGGATGTTTGGTGTCAAAAGAAGTAAAGATGAAACTGCCATTTCTAAGAAAAACTGTCAGACTGGCCGCTCTTTCTTTTATCATTATCCCGGCCTTTACTCTTTCCTCCTGGCAGAGCTGGAGGCGGCCACAGCACTGATTGGTCCCACAAACGCCATAAAGCTCCACCCCAGCCTCTATCCCGTCCTGCTGGTACTGGGCAGGCTGTTCCCCTCCATGCTGGAGGGCTCCGACACCAGCCTCAGCTTGTCAGCCTTCATCCCCTATGTCTTGAAATGTGCTTCAAGTCCCATTTTGAAAACAAGAATCATTGCTGCCAGAGCTCTTCAACCACTGGCAAGAACAAATCAGGTGGCTGATATTGCTAAAAAGCTATTCACCAATATACCATGCTCAAAGGCGAAAGATCCTCCGTCCCCCTCCAGTCACATTCACGGCTCACTCTTACAGCTCTATGAGTTAGTTAAGCTTGTCAGAGGTTTCAACTCTTCACTTCAAGAGTCTATTCTCCCCTTTTTTGTTGAAGAAGTATCATCCCGCACTTGGCTAATGTCTGCAAGCAACCAGTGCTTTGCAACCAAACACTCTATCCTGCAACTTGTAGACTGCATTTTAGACATTGACAAACTGGTCGAGTCATTATCCAATTCTGAAATGGTTACTGTGAAGTCAAGTTTTACCTCTACCTTGTCACACACAACTTCTAGTGAGGATAGGTGGAAGCCATTCTTCTATGAGTTTGAAAAGATTAGAGCAGTTTTGACCCTTAAGTATTTGAATGAGTTTGATCACTCCAGCTCAGGAGGGCACCAGGGTTGTGATGTCATTCAAGTAGGGCCTCAGCCAGACATTGTCAAAAGCAAGGCCAAAGAAACAATCATTTTGAATTTCCTCCAGTCACCTTTCTATGAAGTCAGACTGCAAGTCATGTACATGTTTATCTCATCCTTGAATGAACCAACAAAAACTGAAAAAGAATCTGAGTCTATGAAATGGGAAGCAGATATGGCCAGTGAGTCATCTGATGTTGCTGACAGCAGTGGTCACACGTTGACAGAAAATGTTTATGCCAGTCTTGATGGGGAAACCAAGAAGCTGATGAAAGCTATGGCTGTGAATTTGTTTGACCACATCTTGCATTTAGCTGTGGAAGTTGAAACACACCATGAGTGTCTGGAAAAGGTATGCAACATTTTGTTCTTCTCGTTCTCATTTACTTTTTTTTTCTGTGGAATATTTCACGGCTTAAGGTTAATCCGTCTATTAATTTTTAACACTCCCTTTTTTCATAGTCTTGCTACACCTAGAAACTAGAATGTTTTTAAGAATATATGAATTAGTTTTCATTTTTGCCCTAAGAGTCATGTATTTGAAAAGATTGTTGCATGTGAGTTTGCATCTTTGAATTTGTCTAGATGTGTGCACAATCTATTCATGTCAATGGGAAACGCCTCTATCTTACTTGCCTCTGTGTATATGTGTTGATATGCTTGTAAGTTCCAACTATTGAGTCTAAGTGGTCAATTAGACTGTGATCATCCTGGGCACTTGGTCTTTTTTGTTCCTTTCAACCGTGCAATTGTCTTACTTTTCATTATCATCACTACCACTGTCCTTTGCCTCTTTAAATGATTCATTAAACAAAATCTCATATCAAAATCCTAACTTCAGGGAAACAAAATCATATTAAGGAAGATAAGTTCTTTAGAACTTTGAGATTCATGATTTGCTCAAAATCATTAACTTTGAAATCCTGAACTTTCCTATAGGTGGTGTAAAAGATTCTTTGGTAGGTTCTCTTCCTGTTTCTCCCTTATCCTCAAACTGTGTGAACTAGGTATATTGTTAATTTGCTCCCTTCCATTAAACAAGCAACACAGGATTTCTCAAAATATTGCAAACAGTGTTCATCTTTACCATAATTACCACATTTTCAATTATTTAATCTTCAAACTCTGTAATATTTTATCACATTTAGTAAGTAAGTCAATTTGAACAATATTGATAAGTTTTGTTTTTTTTACAGATTTTCTACATTTTGGCTCTTGTTCCCAATTGTGATCAGTTGGTAAAGAGGAAAGACACAAGTAACATTAACAAGGTGATTATTTTTTGCAGTTATTATTATTATTATAGTTGTTGTTATTTCTATTATTGTTATTATTATTATTATTATTATTATTATTATTATTATTGTTATTATTATTATTATTGTTTTAATTATTATCATTATCATTATCATTATTATTGTTGTTGTTGTTGTTGTTATTGTCATTATTATTATTATTATTATTATTATTATTATTATTATTAATGTTATTATTATTATTAGTAGTAGTAGTATTATCATTATTATTATTATTATTGTTATTGTTATTATCATTATCATCATTATTGTTCTTGTTGTTGTTGTTATTGTTATTATTATTATTATTATTATTATTATTATTATTATTATTTTTATTATTATTATTATTATTATCATTATAATCGTTATCATTATTTTCATTATCATTCTCTTTCAAAAAGTCACAGCCTTGTCATGTCTTTGGAAGTGAGATCAACAGATTATTGTGAATGGAGTAAATTAATGCAGGAAGGATTGTTTCTTTAGGGATACATTTTAATCTTACTCCAGTCTTAGTTGTCTACTCACAGTAAATAGTTAAAAGGTTTTCAAAGAGGGCTGTGAGCTTCATCAAGCATTACTTGAAGTGCTTAAATAATATAACTTGCCTGCATTTCAATTAATATTGATGTTATGAAACTTTTTAAATGGCAGTTGGTGATATACCTTGTCATGGAAATTTTATTTGTGTATATTTCAGATTTTCAAGACCATCCTAGAGAAGATAAAAATGGAAAGAAGGTGAATCTTATTTTCTTTTATGTACAACTTCACTGGACTCTTACAGCAAGCTGTAATGCTAATAGTAATTGGCCAAACTTGATTTTCCTTCTGTCTTTGATTTAGATGAGGACATAAATGTTCATCAATAAGTTTTGTTTGTAAGTTTAAATGACTAATTTTCAATATGCATAGTTCTCTGAGGATTTATATTCATGTTGTTTGTTTATGATTTTTTAATTTTTCTTGAATTTTTCTTTACAATTTTTAACAATAGATATTTCTTTGATAAAAGTGATCATCTTAAAAAAGAATGGCTGATAACAATTGATTACTGATTTCGTCCCCTTTCACACCGTATCAAAGACGGGTTTTATAGTGATATTGAATTAGTGTACTGATATTTCTCTGGTAGTTTATACTTCCTGCTCTTCTTGATATTTTCAGGAATGAAGTGAAAGCATCAATGCTGCGATTTAGTAGCCATTTCATCCCTTTCTTGTATGAGGGCTTCAAGTCTGAGGTTTGAGTTTCTTTATTATTCTTATTACTTTTCACCTTGTTTCCTTCTTTCAACATTATACCTCTGTATATCAAAATTTCTAAATATATTGTCAAACTTGTGTTCTTCTCAAATTTGTTTTCTGATAGTATAATGTGAGATTTAACAAGTTGAAGTCATGCATTAGTAAAAATAGCTGCTGTGGAAGACTAGGTAAAGTTATGCTTAAAATTAGAATTTTTTTGAAAGTCACATGCGGCGGGAAAAAGATGTGTGATACATCAACGAGAAGAACAAGCTAGAAGGTATCTGAGGATAGAATATAGAGTCAACTTGACTATATAGGATAAGAAGCAATAGAATTAGAGAAGACAGTAAACCTTTGCAGTGAAGAAAATATAATGATACAGTCAGGACATGTAAATTGGACATGTGATTACAAATTCATTTGGAGATCTGTTGATATAGAGATCAAGGTAACTGCACAGAAAAAGACTGAGAAAGATCTTAAAAGAAACAATATTGAGAATAATGAGTAGGGTAAGGATAAGTTTTAAAGATGCCGAGAAAAGATGTCAGGGTTTGAAGGAGGAGAGTTATTTAATTTGATATAACCTGACAAGTATATTATGTGACCCAATTTCTCATTCCAGGTATTAAAGTTGCATGAGCCAACCTGAGCAAATCAAGGTTTTAGCTGGATGGGGTCAATTTTAGGGTATTTAGGTAATTGCTTGAGATACATTCTCTGGCCTTCAAACTTAAGTGTAAAAACCAATTAAAGCAGAATAAAACGTTCAATTAGTATAGAAGTGCCTCTATTTTAAAACTTTTTGATCAGAACTAATCCAAATTTTTCCACACTGACTCCCTTTTAGAACCTTAGTATCATAATTAAGGATGAAACAAGGCACAAGAACTGCATACCGCCGGAAAGCCCATGACATAAACTTTTTAATCATATTCATGACACACAGTGAAATTTGTAAAATTCTGTGTCTATGGAGTTAATAGGACTGAGTGGGTTCAATTGCCTAAAAAATCTATGCAACTTCAAACGCATTTTTACTCAAAATAGGGTGTGCTGACTCCATGTACTTTTATCATTGATACCTCGGCTGTAAGTTGACAGCTTTTCATCATTTTGGTATCAAATTAAAGCGTAAGTATTCAGCTTTACTGCGGAGTATGTGGCTAGATATGTCAAAATGCAACTTAATACCTGGTTTGAGAAATCGTGTCACATATTCACTTATGAACGTTAAGGTAATGGTAGAAAAAGAAAACACTGATGTGGTTCTACAGACAAAAATGTCTGGATCATTCCAGGATGCTTCAGAACAGCATGGGCTTTTCACCCTGTGGACCGGTCTGGTCCAGAGCTGCTGCAAAGTGGAGGAATATCCAGACCTCCTGGTCAGCATAGGCCATGTCTTGTTGGAAAACACCAGAACCTTGTTGTGTGATATGGAGCAACGAATAGGTGAGTGATGTCAGATTATGGATATTTTGCAGAAAAGAAACACAACCACAAGAGTCATGTTGCCATGGGTGAGAAAGATTGATGCTAGGAAGTATTAACCTTTGATATGTATTTTTTTAATACAGATCAATGAATAAAAGGAAGGATTGTGATAAAGAGTAGAAAGGCAAATATTCCCCCCTTTCTGAGGAACAAACAAATTCTTCCTACTTTGTGGATACTATTACTATTAACCAAAATAAAATCAGATACCCATGATCTAAGATTTGCAGTGTAACACATTTTTGTAAAGGGAAAAGGGTACATCCATGATAATTATGAGTGCTTTTGAAAATTCTTCTACATAGTAGATGCAACCACTGGGTGAATCCTGCTGAGCAAATGTTTCAGACATAACTTTCAACAATGCTAGCTGTGTCAGTTAAACCTACCTAACTCCACAGAGTTGATACCTTAATCAAAAGACTAAAGAAAGTGTAGTTTTTCATTTAATCTGCATGCAAACTTTGTTCTCATGCATTTCTAGATGAAAAGAGCTTTAAATTCTTTTTGACATAGAGCAGGCTGTTCATTGAATTTGGCTCTGAATGTTTGAGTGGCTGCAACCAGATGATAAAAAATGACAATGGATTTAAATCTCAGTCTGTCAGTTTTGCAGTATTTTCTATAATCTCTTCCTCTAACAGGCTTGCTGTCCTTGCATTTTTGGAGCATCTTAGCAACACTCCTGCAGGAAGATGATTTAGAAGTTCAAGATATTGCAGCATCTGTCATGGCAGTCACTACAGGGCTTGAAAGAGGTAATACATTCTTTCTTCTGTCAGTGGTATTGAAGACACTTTTAACTTATGAGTAGTGAAATTTTGTTCCAGTTTGAATAAAGAAAATTCAGTTTTCTTCTTTAATGAATGTTACCTTATTTATGATCATTGCTATATGTATAAAGATGATAGAAAAATGTGATATTTGGTTATAGTTACTGTTGATTGCACAGTGGGCTAGCCACCTGCTTGTCTTAATCTCTTGGCTCAGAGTTTTTTCTGACTTTTGTTTGATATCAGA
>JAUEKY010094160.1:0-10590 GCA_031833965.1 Scyllaea pelagica
AACAGTAAGAGAATACCAGAGAGAGAGAGAGAGAGAGAGAGAGAGAGAGAGGGAGAGAGAGAGGGGGAGAGATTTTTAAGGTGGTGGGGGGGGATCAAGTTTACATTGTCAACGATAAAAAGTATGTAATCTGCTGTCTTCTTTTCAAGTTTTATTTCTTGCAACCGTGGACGATGACGGTTTGCGGAAAAAATAAATAACAGGATTGCTTTGGGAAATTGCATCTTTACAAATAACAATATTTTGATCACCAATAATTTTTTGCTAACAAGTGATACTATGCACTGCTCAAAGCGATGATGGAAAAGAACAGAGCGCCATTTCACAACAATTCAATCTGTTTGTGTGGGCAAATCCTGGACCAACATTTTGTCCCAACGATGTCAGTCACAGAATACGAAGGCGGAACCTTGCTAATCCTTCGGGATTTGCATTCAAACATAACTTCTTCCGAGTAACGGAGTTTTAATATTCTGTGCTGATTTCCTCGTGTTACCAGTTGTTGATAGTCCAAAGCCAAAACGTGTTGGATTGTATTTGATCGCAACGAAGACAATACGAAGACTTTGAAATCTGTTAGGGTTTGGCTGTGTTGTGATAGAAAAATGGGAAAAAATTGAATTCCTTCAAGTCAGATGAGAGTCATTGCAATGCTGTTAATGTCATGAAATATGGTTAGATCCCAAGTGTAATGGGTCAATAGCTGCCTGAGTCCACACATGTGAATTGTTAACACGCATTGGCATAGCTAGCCCTTGCTTTGCGACTTGTTGCCTTTCTTGCTTTGCGACTTGTTATCTCTCTAGAAAGAAAGGAGTAAATGGCGTTATGATGTAAAAAATCAAAATTATTAACGCTTTTAAAAGATAGCAAAAGCCTTGGAATCTTTCGCCACTAAAAACTCTAAAGAACATGAAGATTCAAATTTTGAAAATTCTCTGCCTGTTAGTGATAGGGAGAGATAGTCGTATGAGAGTTATGTTTATTACAATTATTGGTCATGTGCCACATTAAGCGTATGTTATCACTTGGATATTATGCTTTGTAAGGAGGATAATTGATAATAATTTCTCAATATTTTATCTATTTTAAGATTGAGAAATAGAGGTACAAGAAGTGATGTCATAATGGAGAAGAAAAACAAACCCCCAAGACCTGATTTCGTAAAGAACAAGGCTTAACCAAACATATTTTTTTCGCTTGATCTACCCATGCCTCGTGAAGTTTGTTTGCTCTCAAAGAAAAAAGAAATGATAATTCAATTGGATGGCTTTGATGTGGGCACGGCGAGAGAAAATAATAAAGAAAGAAGAGAAAGTGCTTCAAGTGTTACACAAATAGCACTTTACTGTGGCTCGCCTAGATTCCTGAGGTCAAGCAGGTAATCGAAAATTTGTTTGTTTACATTGCCTTCAATAGAAGATAGGGAGGTTTCTCCAGCTGGCGTGTTTCAATGTCAGGCTCCAAAATAAAGTGGAAGGACTCTAAATGTTTTCGCTTGACTACGGTATGATTCAACTGAAATTATGATTGTTGATTCTAGAGACTAAAGAGCCCCCGCCCCTCTTCTCTCTCTCTCTCTCTCTCTCTCTCTCTCTCTCTCTCTCTCTCTCTCTCTCTCTTTCTCACTCTGTGTGTGTCTCTGTATATATCTCTCTCTCTTTCTCTTTCTCTCTCTCTCTCTCTCTCTCTCTCTCTCTCTCTATCTATCTATCTATCTATATATATCTCTCTCTGCGTGCACGGCGCCAAGCGGCGTAATGTCCACCTCAAAACGGTAGATTGTGGGTTCTACCCCTGACCGCGTCATACCATAGACACACTATTCGTCAATTAAGCAGCTATTCCAAATAGGGTTTAGCATAATGTATTATGTGGGACTGGTTGTCCCGGTGTTAGTAAAATATAGCTAGTGAGATTTTCAACTGAGCCTGCTGCTAATCTCTCTGTGGCGATGCGTGAATTGTCCAGAGCGCTCCGCCTGTGATATGGTACATCACAAGAGTTGCAACAGGCGCCAATCCTTAATATTAACACTCCCCCCTCCTTTCCAGCCAGGAGGTTTTAACAGGTCAGCGGTAATGTTTATACGTCTTCCTCCCTGTCATATATGTGGCTATCAATTAATAAATCAATCTATCCCCCTACAAATCAATCAATCTATATATTCATCTATCTATCTTTCTATCAATCTACCTATCGACCACTATCTGTGCGAATTGTTCAGTTGATCTATTTCCTACAATTGATTCCAAAATAAATCCTAAGCATTCCAAATAATCAATATCAAGCTCTAAATTCGACGACCTAACCGTTTGTAATTCAACAATCTTGTTGACAAAAGAATGGCTCCTCAACATTAGACCTCGCTGGCATGGAGAGAGAGAGAGAGAGAGAGAGAGAGAGAGAGAGAGAGAAGAGAGAGAGAGAGAGAGAGAGAGAGAGAGAGAGAGAGACAGATAGACAGACAGACAGACAGACAAACAGACAGAGACAGAGACAAAGCTAGAGACAGAGAGAGAGAAGAGTTGCTTAGAAGAATTCAAGAGTATGTTTTCAGCATAAGAACAGAGCTACACTTGAAGGAGCACCAAACTCAAGTGGACACAACATACTTGGCCAGGCAGCTTTCCAGGATTGAAGAGCTTCTCAATTTGTTGTGATGCGTAGCCCTTGTTGTCTGAGCTGATCAACTGGTTCGTGTTGTTCATGCTTGTGCAGTGGACCGCAAACCAGCTGTATAGAAATTATGAAAACAGGATTTTTATCCTTATGACTTTAAACAAGAGTTTTAACATCAGCTTATCATGTCCATTTCAACAGTTGAGAGGCTATGTCTTAGGCAGAGTGCCTTGCACAAGTTAAATGTGCGGCAACACAGAGATAAAGAGGAGGGGCCACTCAAAAATGTTTCCATGAGCCATATTCTACTGGCACTAGGACAACCAGTCTCAGTGCAGTTCCCATGATGCAGAATGCCAGGCAGGACAGTTGCTAAATTGCTTATGCTTATCTCTTGAGTATAAGATTGCCGTGGACCAAACCTTTTACCTACTGGTTATGAAACAGACACTCTGCTATTGAACTAAGGGTACCAGTTTTTGTCTGTGTAAAACAATGAGAATTCACCAAATTCTTTCAATTAAAAAGACCTACTTGTGTGTTATCATCAGTCATGTAATGAATATATCATGTCTTAAATGCTATTCACATAAAATGCATTTGTTGGAAAAGTCAGAGCTAGCATAAACATTCTTATCAAATGTGAAATTGCTTACACAAGGATGTCATTTTTGCATTAGAACAAACAGTGGGCTCAATAAGTTTCAAGTATGCAACATGATGTTCAGATTCAGTTGTTTGTAGAAGTAAATTTTTTCTCAGAGATCTATCTATTCCCAGCCACCAACTCTACAGCATTTACATTTGAGTATTTCTAAGCATTATCCAACCAGAATCACAAATGCAGCACATCATCAGTACATCAAGGGCAATGTGACTTTTCAGCCTTATATCAAGAAGAGAAAAAGAAATTCCTGCCGACATTGCTATGACTACATATTCCATGCCATCTGAACAAGGAAAGTACAAAAAAGGTCCATTAAAAACTATACAAAGATTAATGAAAAGGGACCAAAAACCCATTCATAGACTTTGGCTTCTTGAATCAATGGATTTCTGGAGGAAGACCATGACAGGTAGAGAGAACTCACACGAAAGAGAAGTACCCAAGGCATTCTGGTTGGATGACTAGGAGGTGAAAAGTACTAAATCAGTTGTAATTTATTGCTAGCCAGTATGTTATCTAAATATGTGAAAATGTAGGTAAAGAAAGATGCACACCAAAATTATCTTTAAAAATAGAAATGAAGAATAAGTTATTCAAACCCTACTTGGTAGCCATCAAATTCAATACTGCAGACATGTTTGTGTTCATTCCTCTACACTGCAACTCATATCCCATTCAAAGAACCAGGACTTTTCTATTTTTTAATAAATGTATTTCAATGAAATTCTTCATATGATGATGAATGAAACAATACAAAGTCATTCACCCATTAAATCTAGATACATTTCAATGATATCATCTAAGGTAACGGATCAATTATCCCAGTTTTGCAAGAAACCAGTAAGACTTCAGCCAGTCAAGCAACTGCAAACATTTTCTAGATCCATCCATCAATAAAGCAATAAAGGGATAGCTTTCTCATATATATTTTTTTTTTCTTCTATTTGTTTGTTCAATGAAAGGAAAAGGTCTATAACGACTCAAGCAGAAGAAGACAAACAAGTCTTAAATAATGTTATACAGACCTTATCATACCCATGCCTTGACCTTTGTCGTCAACTATTTTCATCACTGTCATAGTCTTGTCCACATCATATTTGTACCTAGTTAGGTGCAATTTGACAGAAATATCAACGATATTGAAACATAAAAAGCATGCATCAAATTTGAAATGAAAAGATTTAATGTTGATAACAGCCACAGATATATAAAGGGAGTGTCTAATGCAAATAGCAGTGTCAGACTAATCATGTGATTGATATAAAAAACAAATTATGTGCAAGTCTCAATTTTGCTTCTGTCCAATTTCAATAGCTCACAACAAGTTAAAACTAAGCTTCAAACCATCAAAATTGCAGGTCATTATGGTACTTCTATTTTGCAACATAAGAACAGAATTATACAAAAAAGTTTATTAGTCAAGAATAAAAACAGTGACAAGACATCTGACATGTGCTTATATGTAGTAGGAGGAACTGAAAAGTTCTATTCTATGATAGCCCACGACTGCAATATTCATTCTTCTTTTTTAGTTTATGATCATCTTAAAAACTTATTCAACCAAATTTTATCAATGCAAATTGATTTTACCCATTGAATATTGATGGTGTCATGCTCTAACCACTTAACTGGAGAAAAAGAAAAATCGTTATTTCTAGCCCAATGAGGTAATAAATCTTTTCGGGGGGTTCCCCTTCATTAAAATAAGTCAGTATCAAAACATTAGTTCCTATAACAAAAACAACAGTAAAATGATCTCTACAAGAATAAGAAACGACACAGTATTTTTGGTCTCCTTTTTGAGTTTCTACTATAACGGAAATCACAAATTATTTTCTAAAAGTGCAAAGAATTGATTCATAAAACACTGACTGTGCTCTCTCTTCCTTTGGGTTATTGAGGTAGGCAGATGGGCTTCTGTTGATGTTTGAATCTAGGAGTTCACCAGAATTTATAAAGATGTCAGCGGGGCGTAGAGAATTGTGGGCTTGAAGAATACTCTAAAATAGAACATAAACACAAGTGTTTTACTACACAAGGAATGGCACTTATTTTACTAAAGAACCTTTAATAGAATTCTATACAAATGAGCCCTATATTTTGTTATTTCAATACTGAAATTCACACCATTGCAGTTAAAGAGTGTTGTTCTCCTGTTACATTTTCTTTCCATTTTCTGTTAAGTCTGCTCCAATCAAAGGTAGGGATAAAGAACTTGTCGACAAAAAATATATTCATATTGTGTATGTTTGCATAACTAATGAATCAAGTTGAATGCTAATAAAGCTTCATTTATTCTCTTCATTTATTGATATGATAATGTTAAATCTACAAATGTATCCCATATTGTAGAATCACGGTTGTTTAAAACAGAATCCGCTGCTTACCAAATGAATACGACATCTCATCAGCCTACCACCTACCACCTAGGATTCCTTTATTGTTCCTATATTCATATGCATATTCTATTATTCTTGAGTTGCTTTATAATGTTCATAGTCCTGATGATGATGATATTCTCAGTTCCAATACCAGGGTAACAATATCCCTGTCGAACCTTTACCTGAGACACGTGAACAAATAAATGCATTTAGATAGAGCTTCCAAAGAACTGTTGTGTGTGTTTGGGGTGGAGGGGGGGGATCTTTTTTCTGTTTGGTTTATTTTTTGGTTTTTTCTTTTTTTCTCTTTGTGTGTGTGTGGGGGGGGAATACAAATGAGTCCATCATTTGTCTGTTTCTTGACTTAAGCTTCATCTGGAGCTGTTACTTTCAAATGTAACAGGTCTTCTTTTCATTTAAGCTCTACCGGAATGTTGCTTTTTTGCTGAACAGTATAGTCCCCAACCAGGTTGGAAAGATAAAGATGAGGGATCTGTTCAATCGTTGTCCTACCTTGGTGATACCATCCACAAGGGCTTGAAAGCCTTGCTTGTTGAATCCGAGTGCCGTGATGTCAAACAAAAGGTACTGACTGAACCCACCGACTCCAGAATGTGTATGTGTCCCACTAATAACGACATTACGCTCTGTGTACAGGTTGTTGTATAACTTTTTCAGCTTTGCAACCACCTGAAAAAAAATGATTATGATCATGATTATCATTCATACAGATAAAATTCTGGCTCTAAAACTGTGATTGGAAGTGCATGACTTGTCTAATGTATTTGATTCCTTCATGTTTGTTATTAGATAGGGTTTGTCATGGTTCTTTTCATAAGGGGAATAGGCTATTTTTTTATTTCATTTTTTTTTTTTTGGGGGGGGGGGGGGGAGGGGTTGGTTGTTTTTTTTATTTTTGTAACAAAAGGGGGGGGGGGGTTGTTTTGGTATTTTAGAGGGATGGGGGAAGGAACTTAGAGGGGTTTTTCCTGATTATTTTATTTTCAAAAGGCAGGGAGTTTTACCATTATATCAAATGCATTTTGTTAAAAAAGAGGTCATTATCACAATGTAAGCTAAACAAAGTCAGATCTTGTTTATTTGACTTTTGTTAATGTCACAAAAATAAAGTCAAACAAACAAAGACACCCACATGAGGTATATATCAGAATTCATGCACCAATTTCCATTGCACAGGAACGTAATAACATTATGTCCCATTTCATCCCTCCCCCAAAACAAAGGAAGGACTGGAGACAAGACATTATAGAGGACTTAAAATCGTTACAACTGGGTTGAGGTAGAGAGAATGACCCAAAGTCGGACAAAGTGGAGGAACTTTGTTGATGGCCTATGCTCACAGGGGAGCACGAGACATAAACAAGCCTGTGTAAGTGATTCTTAAAAAGAGATGATAATGATAATAATTATATTTTTTTTTCTGAGCACATAACTGCCAAAATCTTGAAGTGCTTAACATAATTGGTAACAATAAGGGGAACAATGAGTAAAAAATTTGAAAATGGAAAGTCAACACAAAATAAGCACCAGGCATGAAGAATGGAAAACTGTAGCACAATATACATGGGTGATGTCATTCCATTCATTATTACATTCTCCAGTACCCTTTTAGCACAACAGCCAGGGCAAGACAGACTCTTCTTGAGTTGGAATTTCTTTGGATCATGCCATTAGGACAAGTAAGGGATCAACCCACTGTGGCATTTGGTGGTAGGCGGGTAGGATTAGATTTTGCTCTGACAGGAGATTTGCGACCTATTATTTTCAATTTCCAATTGCCAAGGGTACTTCAATGTGCAACATAAACATAGGACCTCCGTATTCATTGTCTATCTAAGATAGAACTAGTGTCTTTATCGTACCTACTGAAGTTACAGGGATCAGGGAAATGACATATATAGGGGTGCTATTTTGTCAGCTTGTTTTTTTTTCATATTCAAACCCGCGACATCTTGTTTCACAGTTGAGAGCCATGATTGTTGAGCGGCTAAGTCCCCAGACCTAGGTGAGATATGATGACATGTTAAAGGAAAATAACATTAAATATTCAGACCTTTTAGAGAGCAGAGCATTTATCCAATGTATTTGATCAAAGCGCTTTACAGGAGGTCCCCATATAACAGCAAGATGAAGCAAATAGGAAAATACATGCAGCTTGCTAGGCGCTAGAACATTTTTTTGTGGACAGAGAAAACGCTATAAATGGCCAGGTACTCGTTTACACCTGAGTGGAGTGGGAAAATATGAGTAAAGAGCTTTTCCAAGGACTCAGCTTTGCGCTGTCTCTGAAGAGTGTATAGAACCTGCGACCTCACGATCATAAACCCGGGAGTCTACCACTAGACCATAATGCTTTTCAGATAAGTGCAAAAAAGAAAATGACAATTCTGGTTAGAAGAAAATGTGGAGATGGATAGGACATATAGGGTACTAAGAAGAGACACAAAGCATATCACAAAAGTAGACCTGCATTGGACACCAGAAGGAAAGTGAAAGTGTAGAAGCAAGTCAAGGACAAAATGGCAAAGAACTGTCCAAAAAAGATATATGGGGTCTATCCTGGAATAGAATCCAAAGATAGCCCTTGGGAGGAGTGGAGAGGCTTTGTTGCTGCCCTGTTGAGTATGAACTCACCATCATAGTTAAAATTTTGTCTGTCTGAACTCATGTCTATGAAAAGTACTCAGTGAGTGATTGTCCACTACTGCTTTGTATGATCATATTATTGTATTAGTGTCAGTACTTCATTTTCCTGTGTTCAGTTTTCAAAACAGTTGTTGTCATTTGCCTGTACCTGTCCACAGAGACAGATGAACATTCACTTGTGAATAACTCCATTTTGCACCCAGACCAGTACTACTACTTGTGTTATTCCTGAAGTTGTTCCATTTTAACAACAATAACCCTCATTATGCCCTACATACCAGCAGGCATAAGGGGCAATAAGTAGTAGCAAATGATACCCTTAAAAATCCACTTATTTATGTTCTGTTCTGTTACCTGCGGAACCCTCTAAATGATGCAATAAAATTTCAGGACTAACTGTAAAGTTCAAAGACCGACCTTATCACTATTGGCCACTGCACATGAAGCAGCTAAAAAGCGTTAATCTCCAATTAAAATGTATTTGGGAGCAGGGTGCAATTCCTATTCTGATTCTGTCTTTTGTCTTGTTCGAGGAAAAGCTCAAGAATCAGCCTCCGTTGCACTGTTGCTGTCTCTGTGGCAAAGATGTTTGTAATATAGAGGAGGATAATGATGATGTTGATGATGATTATCGAATTGATTATTCTAAAAGACTTGAGGGTTTGTAATGATAATAATGATGATGATGATTATTATTATGATGATGATGATGATGATGAAAGTATGATGATCATGCTTTTGTAATTAGGTCATTTTTTGATGGTGTCACAATGTATAAAGCAACTATATAATTTATAATTCTAATAAGCTATTCAAAAGTATGCATTCTTTTTTGTCTCCTAGTTCACAAACTGGCCTATATAAAAACGAAATAACAAACCAAAAAAAAATAAAGATGGCAATGCAAAACACTTTGAGCACTTTAAGTGGTGACCCTGCTTCCTTTTAAACGTTTAAATACATGGCCATCATGAATGGGTGATTAAAATAATCAGAATACAGTATCATCATTCCATCATCCAGTACCCTTTAACCATTACAATGTAGGGCCGACTCTTCTGATGCAATATTGGAGACGGAATTGCTCTGGATCATGCCATTAAGCCAAATAGGTGATCAGTCCAATGTGACCTTTTGGTTGCAGTGGTAGGATTCTCATTTTGCCCGTACAGCGGCCTTCTGACCTAATCTTTTCGATTTCTTACTGCCAAGGGTTTTTAAACGTGCACAACGTGTACACGAAATCTTTTGAGTTCATCAATCGTCTCCAATGGGACTAGGCTCTTGATCCCACTTACCGATGTTGCATGGATCAGAAGTGGCAAAAAGGTTCTTTGGTGAAAAAGATCATCCCAGGTGGACTCGAACACGCGACATTTCGTTTCATAGCCAGAGCAATGACCGCTGAGGCACTGAGGCACCTAGATACAGCCTACATTAAACGTAAGATCGGAGAGTAAGAGTAAGGCATGAGCTTGTTCAATCAACCCTAGTGCAAGCTTGTAACCACAGAATGCTTTTCTAAACCCGTAGATGATCAAACCAGTAAGGAGTGTTATTTGAGACCGATAATAATGTAACGATGAGGAGGAGGAAGAGGAGGAGGGGGTCGAGGAGGTGTCTGGTAATGGCAATAAAGGGGTTGTCAACAGAGGTGATAGCATTGACGTTAATGATAACGGCAATGATGATGATAATGATGAGGGGGAGGGGGGCGAGGAGGATGCTCATGATAATGGTGGTGCTGGTGATGGTGCTGATGGTGGTAGTGGTAGTTTTGATGATGATGAAGGGGGTTATGATGATGATAATGAATGTGTTGCTCATATGGGTGATACCACTAAGGAATGATCGCCACTCAGAGAACAACATATTACACACACATGCCCACGCACGCCCACCCACACATACATTCATCCACGGGCGGGCGCGCGCGCGCGCACACACACACACACACACACACAGGGACGCGTATAACAAAACACCCCTATTCACAACCGCTGCAGACAAAACCTATTTTTCCACTTCTACATCAGTCTATCTTTCTATCTACCTGCCTTTATCTCACCCAGTGCCCTAAAAAAAATTCCCCCACCCGTTCTTCGCGAACTTCCGACACACTAAAACCACCCATCCGTTCATTCCTGAAGTTATGCACAAAGGAAAAGGAACCCATTAAAACTCGAATGAAACACAGACCTGTCACAATGTTTCCGTTCCCGCCCTGCTACCTTTACCCCCTCCGCCCTCCTC
>JAUEKY010094271.1:0-10588 GCA_031833965.1 Scyllaea pelagica
ATAATAATAATAATAATAATAATAATAATAATAATAATAATAATAAAAATAATAATAATAATAATAATGATAATAATTCTTTATTTTCCATGAATTGGTAATTTGTTGCTTGAATGCACTGTTGAACCATAAAACACATTAAGAACATGTGAAGAGACTTGCACTTACAACACACATTTACTCAAATATATCTCACCCAGTCACATTATATGGACACCACACCATCCCATCTTAAAATTGTTCCCAGATTACTGAACATTACACAGGACAGCCATACTAAATCCCTGTTGTTGTTTTTTTTGCATCTCGGGTATGACATATCCTGGGATGGAACCCAAAACCTACGAGTTCCAAGATGGACGCTCACCCCATTCTTTTAAAAAACAAATTTTGAATTCAAATCTGCCAGCCCCTTGTTTTTTTCTTACACGCATAAATACCAATAATGAACTAGCAAATTCAATGATTGATAGCTGACAGAGAATAGATTTTTAAAACATTTTTCTGATTTAAAAAAAAAAGGCTGAGGGACTTGAGCTGAGTACAATAAGAAGGTAAAAATTTCTATTCCTTTTTCTATCACCCACACAAGAACTTTTCCACTCATGTAAGTAGATCTTTCAGACAATAGACCACAGGATTTTCTTTTTTTTTTTTCGAAGAGACATCTGAAAAGAAAGATTTTACAAAATAGTCTTTCCTGTTGAAATACATACATAATTATATTGCTGGGGTAAAAATATCCCCCTGATGACTGCCTTCATATGAGAAGTAGACTGTAAGTAAGTTTTTTATCTATTCATTCATTTTCAGTACAATTGTGCTGACATAAAACCACTCTATTACTGGTGAGATGGACATATACCCAAATGATATATCGCAGATCTTTATCATAATTGTGTTGGAGACATACTTCCTTTAAAAAAGGTTTTGTTTGCCAAAGCAAGATTATGAAAACTACCTTTGATAGCAGCTTTCCTCGTCCTTACACCAAGCTCCAGGAAGTAGATGTAAGATCCAAGACTGGGAGCTTCCTCCACCTGAGGATGAAGAATGATTGTTTCAGTTTTCAGGGCAATAAGCTCCAAATGCACACAAAGTGTTTTACAAGAGTACAATGGTAGCCAAGACAATGATTATAACGCAGGCATTATTACATTTCAGTAATGGACCAAAGTTTTGATGGAGACAGATACTCATTTACAGAAAATGGAGTAAAGCAATACATATATAGCCGAAAAAAATCAAAACCCAAACCTTTTCAGAGAACAAGATAATATGGGTGAGAGACATGATATGTTTGTAAGGGCTGTTATCATTTCTAGTCTGACAGAGCAAGGGAGAAAATTCAGTAGTTAAGTCACCCAGCTCTACTGTTGTGAGACCAAAATATACATACATACACAAATATTATAATATAAGAAAAAAGCACTAAGAATTTACACAAGAGCAAAAAATTGATCCCTTTCAAAAACTGTCTCAAAGAAGCTGATAATCTTCTGTATCTCTGTGAGAAAAGTTTGCCAATGAAAAATAACAAAGTGGACATTGGCAGACTTTTTGGAATATCGTTTCTAAGCTATGGGGGGATTTTTGACCAGATTTACTTTACTGCAAGCACGGCTCACACATTTCAACCACTCCGTCTTCGATTTGTTCACCACATTGTGGCTCATAGTTATTTACCCATGAAATTAAGATTACTGAATTCTGCCAAACAAGATGAATTTTAATTTGTCATGTTGTGTGGGAAAACGTATTTTGCAGCTTAATAATTATTCAATTAGAAGAAAAACGAATAAGAAAACAATGTAGGGACGTGAAAACTTCATCAAAATAGATAAAAAAATTCATCATCTCCTGCCATACGCACTTATGTCTCTGAATAACCACAGCCATGAAAAAAAAACCCTGCCGACCAATAGTGCAAAGTAGGATTGACAGCCCAGCTTTATTTTTTTCCATCAACCATCCTCTTGTACATTGATTGACAACAGATGTCAAAGAGAAGTGTCTGGAATACTGCTCGGAGACAACTAACTTTGATTAAGTTTTCACAAAAAATATATTTGTTTGCTGTTTGTAGTACTTATGCACAGTTTCAAATTGAATTAACAAAGAAAAATGCTTTCTCTCACCAAACCACAAATTGGAATTCATGTTGTTAGCTTTTGAAGAATTTATTTATATATTTAATCTAAGTTAGACAAGTAAGCGACGAGAGAACAGTGAATTGTAAGCTATTGATTAGCTTAGTGATTAGCAATTGATCATATGCAGGTATGTCCCGTAAATCAGACAAATAATCTCCTATTAGCCTGGAAACACTCTTAGCAGATGTTTTCGAAATAGCTACTTCGTTTCACAAACCCATACATGCTAATCCAAAGCTATCTTTAATTTTCTCTGAAACAATAAAACTAAATTTGTTTGTAGTACCTGTTCTATAGTAAAACCCAGGTGGTGATCCATCCAAACATCTTGCTCCCCTTGCATATGCAAAGTTTTGTGGTAATGTCACAAGTTCAAAATCAGTATCACTGGCATAGTGGAAATTTTCAAATGATATTTTCATTTGTGTAACCAACCTTATCACCGTGAGAATCCCGACAACTATGAAAAGTAATGCAATATAAACGTAAAGCCTCCGACAACCAAATGCACGTCGATACGAGTGTTTTGCTTTGGAATTTTTATGTGAATAGGACAAAGTAGGATCAAATGCCATTATGAAATACTAAGTGATGATTTTGGTCTTTAAAACTTGCTGGACCAATAAAAAGAAAAGCAGACACAATTATGTGATAAATTTTGCGACTTTGAACCTATGGCACAAAAATCTGCAAGATGTCCTTGTGCCCTGTGCACTTTTAAGAAATATTTGATCAGAAAACTTTGTCTGGAAAGGCAGTTTTAGATCAAGGACGACACCAGCTATCTACCAAGAGGTGCTTTGTTTTCATTTTTATTGTGCAAGGCAACAGGACATTTTCGTTTTCCATTTATGTTTACAGCAAATTCTACATTTTAGATTGGAAAAGCATTCATTTGTATTTGTAGACTTGTCATGAAGATCTGTACTTGGCACTAGTATTGAAGTGGTTTTACAACTAAGTTGTACATTGGAATGTGTTTGAATTATTCAAATATGGTATCCTTCTTATGGGTTTTTATTTGATTTTAATGAATGTGAAGTTGTTTTCATACTTTTACCTGTAATACCAGCATTTGGTAGATTCAATGCTCAGTATCGGCTATTAATAGCTAAACTCCGACTGTGATCATATTATATTTCGACGATTACACTTTTAAAACAATGGTAGAAAACGAAAGTAAACATTATTTCCAAGCAAGCAAAAACCGTTCAAGGAATTGAGCTCTAACAATGAACTGTCTATCTGTATCTAGATATTTTGAAATAAAAACAAGATTAGAAGAAAATGGTGAAAATTAATTCTTCAGAAAGGTAAAGGTTTTACTTCTTCCTCTTTCTTTCAGCAAAGTTACAAGGCAATTGATGTCAGAGATCTTTAGTCTGGGCCTAAAAATTCAGTTCGAAGACATGGTATCTTTGATGACTCTATTTCCCCCGCTCCCTCAGGGTTTTGGAGACAGGGAAGGTTATGGTTATAAGAGTCAGTCATCAATTCTAAATGCAAATTGCAAATATTGAGACTCCAAGAAGTGTTTGATTTACAATGATGAACAAGTAGACTAAGTGTTTTCTTTTTTTTTTCCAGCCAGGATTGCTGATGATAGAGATCTGTAGGGTCCATCAAAGAATTTGTTGTTGTGTATCAAGATCATGGAGGCCAGAGTACACAAACAACTGTCATCGTTTTTATCTCAGCATTCATTACAAGATGCTGTTAGGTGAGCCAAAATAATCCTAATAATGTATTGCAGAGTTGTGTTTTTGTGTGGATGTCAAAGGTTTTGTGTTTTTGTGTGTGTATAAATGTTAGCACACTATTCATTATGATCCTGTTGTGTTTTTTGGTTGTGAATTCTTTGTCAATGCACAGCAGTGTGATCTATTTCCAGCGCCATTTTTTCTATTGTAAATGATAACTATTTAAATGATTTTCCTTTCCATATAATACAATTCTATGGATCATGTATCATTTAAAAAACAAATTTGCATGCCTGAATAAATTGAATTGCAAGGTTCAAAGTATTGATCTAGGTTCATTTAAGTTAAGTGTGTTGTACCTTCACTTTCATATTCTTTCAAAGTCAACTAATCCGCCCAAGCAAAATGAAAAAAAAAAAAATTATTTTTTTTACCTCATCATATCTTACATCGATTTTCTTCCTAAATATAGATGTTAGATGCTGCAATAAATGCATTCGTTACTATGATAATCATCATTGTTAATAATATTGATTGTTATTTTCATGAAAAAATCATTTTGATCATTTTTTTCTTTTGTATGTAATGCTTTTTTATTCTCTTTCCAGCAATATAGATGACATAGTTCTTTCATACCTGCTTGGTGTCCTAGACCTGATAGGGCAAGGTGAAGTGGAGGACTGTTTTGATTTGGAGGATGTAACGGATATGATGAACGCTTACTTGCCTGGGTTTGATCAGATTGATCGGTCAGTCATATATTTGTATTTGTTTTGTTTTCTTATCAGAGCCCCTTAATACTGCTCAATAGCAGTGTGGGGACCTGACATAATGTTTGACAACAGTGTAAAAGCACAATCTGATATCAAACAAAAGTCAGGAAAGACTCTGAGCCAAGAGATTAAGACAAGCCGGTAGCTAGCCACTGTGCCCGCTCTTGAGTGACTCAAAGAAAATACACATTGAGGTGTACATCTAGGGAGGTCAAACAAATTTTGATGTAGCCTGAGATTGGACTTGCAGCCATATCTACCAAGATACGCTGCTTAACCTGGACAGGCAATCATATTTGTATATCCAGAACTATTTTGGATTCCACTGGTCTCCTTTGTCTCCCATGTTTCATCTTCTTTTCCTCTTAAAAAGTGGGGGGGGGGGGGGGTTATTCATTGTTTAAAGATTAATCAAAATTTCCTTTATTACTTTATTAATCTAGAAGGGGAATTTTTCTTTCAGGTGTCTAATCCAGATCTATATTTTGACTTTTAAGTTTGTTTTACCGTAATTCATTCTAGTTAGGTTTAAGAATGTTCTTAAAGAAAATTTTCAATTGCATAAATCTCTATTTTGGCCAGTGGTCTTTTGCTCTGTTTTCTTGGGAAAATTTTCAATTGCATAAATCTCTTATTTGTCCAGGGGTCTTTTGCACTGTTTTCTTGAGTATCAATTCAATACCCTTGTCAATACTAGAATTCATATCACAGGCTGGGCACAATGCTTTGGTCAAATTAACATGCTTTCACTCATAGAGAAAGGCAGTCTCACTCAAATGCCTCACCCCATCATATTTCACAAACACTGGGCCAACGAGACTTTTGCAAGTTTAGTATGCCCTTATTAAGAAAACTTAACTTTTGTTGCCTTGGTGCCCTCAGATGTTGAGGCCTTCCCAAGGCAATTTTTGCTTGCCTTTTTGGAGAAATGATTCCAGGCCTGCCTCCCAATTAGTATCCCTAGAAAACCGACAAATAGATTTTAAGATTCCTTTAATTTCGGGAAAGGTTGATAAATCTGTCTGTTATGTCTTTATTGAGAGCAACTGACACCAAATCACAACACTAACATCATGTATTCTGATTTTCTTTTGTCTTATATTCTAACCTATTTCTGTTTTTATCTGTTAATCAGATCCTCTGTCATGAATTGGATGTTCAATCTGGCAGCACAGCTAAAAGAATCTGAAGGTTCAGGTATGTCTCTTTTCTTGCTTTGCTAGACTGAGCCCCCGCAGTTGCCCTAGTAAGAAAAAAAAATTAAAACAACATACAACAAAAGCAGTAACAACAATAACAATCAAGTTGGTGTTTTTTTCTCTGTGTAAAAAAAAACACTTAGATAGTTCAGAAGGATTAGAGGGGTATTGTCACCAAAGTCATTAAATTAAGTGAAGAACCTACACTGGATCTGACAGGGTAATACATAGTCTATCCAAAATCTAAAAGCTTATTAAACCTCCATATCTCTCCATCATCTCACTATATTTTTTTCCAATCCTTTATGCAAACAATGACAAATCATTCGTTCAATAAAAGTGTCAGCTGGTGCCGATATTCGGGCACTGACCGGCTTCGTTGGCGCACTTGGTTGAGCATCCACCTCGTAACCTGTTGGTGGCGGGTTCGATTCCTACACCGCGACATACCTAAATTGTAAAACTCATTTCATTTTAAGCAGTTGGCACTTGGCATTATGGGAACGGTGCTAAGACTGGTTGGCCTGGTGTCAGTTTAATGTGACTGGGTGAGGTATTTGTGTGAGTCCTCCATTTATCTCTATGTGGCAGCACATTAACATGTCCAGGGCACTCTGCCGGCAAAGTGACCTAAATTGTGTAGAAGCAGGCGTTAAACGGTATTGTTTAAACGAGCACTGACGCTTTGTAAGTTGCGAACCAAGTTCAAGAGGAAAACAAAAACAAGAGGTGTTATTTTTTCTACAAAGACAAAAGACAAGTACCAAAAATGTCCAGAATTGCCAGTCTTTTTAAGCAGAAATGCTTGTTTATTTTTATTCCTATCCTTTTCTGGAATGTAAATTAGTCAAGACGATCTTTTTAAGGCTGTTTTGATATTGATAAAAGAAGTCAACATAAAACAAGCAGGAAAGACTCGCTCAATGGTTCAGTCATTTTGTCTTTTAAACAAAATTTTCTAAAATCAATTAATATTTATGTGTCAGGCTCATCAAATTTGATATTATATCTCTGTGGGTTGATCACCTACTTAACCTAAATAAATTTGGTCTCAAGAAGAGTCGGCCCTATACTGTAATGGTAAAAGGGTAATAGATGATAAAATGAAATTAGTTGAATCTCATTTCCTTTTTTTTTTTAATGTAGATTCTGAAGAAGAGGCAAAACATGAAGAAACTTCAAGAGAAGCGGAAAGATGTCCTGAAGAAAAGAAAGAGGATAAAGAGCCACCAAAAAGAGAAAGCTCTTTTCCGCGTTTTGAATATGATGAAGTCCCGCGGAAAAAGGAAAGCTCTTTTCCGCGTTTTGAATATGACCGTGACGCTGAGCCCACAGAGACCCTCAGTGAAAAGAAAAAGGTCAACGGACTAAAGAAAGAAAGTAATCACTCGTGTTCTGAAAAAAGTAATTTAGGTAAGTCTCAGTAAAGTAACGGGTCTGAAAATAAACTAAGGTTGTTGCAGTGTCTTTTTTTCTTTTATTTTCCCTATCAATACAGAATTCTTTAAGTTCAAGATCTTTAGTAACTCCCCAATCACTAGGAAACTTTTAATGCCAAATTTAACATCCGTTCTGTGAGAACTCCGGAAAACAAGACTTAGATTTTATATTATTAATGTTTTCATTGATATGCTTTTATGTTGATTGACTGGAATCTACATCAATTGAGAGATCATTATATGTTTAGTGTGGATGGATAAAACAAGCCTTGTGGGACAGGCATTGACGATTCCCTACTACTTGTGTACGCTCAACACATGCTGAAATTGACCGTAGTCGTAATTGTGAAAATCTTTTCTACCGCTTGTCCAAATTCAATTTCAATCGGATGGAAACTCTTCTTAAAGTATGTGAGTAAACACAATAACAAAAATGAGAGTCAACTGGATCTAGCCGTGTATCGATTGTTCAATTCATAGCTCAATCTCTGGTTTATTAACTTTATGTCAGGCCTACTGCGCTGTAGTTTTTAAGTCTTTGTTACTGACTGGCCAGGAGAAGATGTTATGGGATGTTTCTTACATTGAGTTAATTTTAGATTTGATTTGTTAATTTGTTTACATTTTATCATTGTTATTTCATCATAGCTTGAAATTTGTTACAGTGGAGACCGTATATAACAGGCCCGGTTATAACAGGGATCTGGCTATGACAAGGAATTTTTAAATCCCCATTTTTTTCTCTCTATGTCTCTATTAAGAATTGGCGGGTATAACAAGGTTCTCACCAGAACTTAATCGGCTTTAATAGGGACATTGCTGCTTCGTGCATGAATTAATACACATAAGAAACTCCTCTTAACAGGTAAAGTGAGGAAGTAATTCATGTCTACACCTCGTAAACGATGTGCAGCGAGTGAGTGTGGCTATGGTGAGTTAGCGAAGCGAGTGAGAGGGGGCAGCGATGTGTTTGTGTACTAGAGGGTACTGAACATTGAATTCCACAACAAGAATGTGATCTGCGGGTTGGTTTTAATGCTTTAATGCTTATTTCCCTTGTAACAGGGATCGGCTATACCATGACTTTTGCTCTGGTCCCACCATCCCTGTTATATCAGGTTTCCACCGTACTTATTTTACATTATTTATAATGAAATAGTTGACCCGTTGTAAGCATAATATGATTAGGTAAGATATGTGAGGAAGTTCTCAATCTTATGTCTGTGTGGTAACACGTTAATTTGCCTGGAGCACTCAGCTGATGATCTGACGTGTAATGTGTCGGAAATAGGCATTAAATACACTTAAACATTAATACGCTTATCATCACAAAGGAACTGACTTTGGTCTTGAAAAAGGCTGAAAGAACTGTTTTTATCACACGAAAGGAGAAAAAAAGGCGACAGAAAAAAAAAAAGACTTTGATTATGATGTAAAAATGCCTATTTGATACCTTGGAACTTTCCTTTCCTCTCTGCTAGAAGGGAATATACCACCTCCCCCATCAGATGATAAAATGAACAAGACGATTCCAAGATCAGAATGTAGTGCCATGACTTCCCCCGCGTCATCCTCATTGTCATCGTCGTCGCAATCCAAAGGTCAAGAGAAAGACCAGAAATCACATTCCTGCAAACGCAAGAAAAGATATTTAAGCTGTTCCTCTCAAGAGAGTCAAGAAGATTCTTCAAAGGTTTGTATGGAAGATTGTTCATGGGGTTGTAGGGAAGATTTTTCATGGGGATGTAGGGAAGATTGTTCATGGGGATGTAGGGAAGATTGTTCATGGGGTTGTAGGGAAGATTGTTCATGGGGTTGTAGGGAAGACTGTTCATAGGGTCGTAGGGAAGATTGTTTGTGGGGTTTTAGGGAAGATTGTTCATGGGGTTGTAGGGAAGATTGTTCATGGGGTTGTAGGAAAGATTTTTCATGGGGTTACAGGGAAGATTTTGCATGGGGTTGTAGGAAAGATTGTTAATGGGGTTGTAGGGAAGACTGTTCATTGGGCTGTAGGGGGGATTGTTCATAGGGTTGTAGGGAAGATTGTTCATGGGGTTGTAGGGAAGATTGTTCATGGGTTTGTAGGGAAGATTGTTCATGGGGTTGTAGTGAAGACTGTTCATGGGTTTGTAGGGAAGATTATTCATGGGGTTGTAGGAAGACTGCCCATGGGGTTGTAAGGAAGATTGTTCATGGGGTTGTAGGGAAGATTGTTCATGGGGTTGTGGGGAAGATTGTTCGTGGGGTTGTAGGGAAGATTGTTCATCGGGTTGTGGGGAAGACTGTTCATCGGGTTGTAGGGAAGATTGTTCACCGGGTTGTAGGGAAGATTGTTCATGGGGTTGTAGGGAAGATTGTTCACGGAGTTGTAAGGGAGACTGTTCATGGGGTTGTAGGGAAGATTGTTCATGGGGTTGTAAGGAAGATTGTTCATGGGGTTGTAGGGAAGATTGTTCATGAGGTTGTAGGGAGATTTTTTAAAGGGTTGTAGGGAAGATTGTTCATGGGGTTGTAGGGGAGATTTTTCATGGGGCTGAAGGGAAAATTGCTCAAGAGCTTGCAGGCTGAGGTAGATTCCCTTCATTTCTGTGTTGTTGTTTTTTTTCAGTTATTGGTTTGATTTGATGTTTTTGTTGGTTTTTTTGTTTGTTTGTTTGTTTTTTTTTGTTTTGTCTTTTTTGTTTTGTCTTTTTTGTTTTTTTTTTGTTTTGTTTTTTTTGGGGAGGGGGGGGGGGGTTCTTTAATAAATAGAAACGGGTGAAAAATTAATTGTGGTATTTAACAACTGAAGAATTATTACCTCTTTCTTTTTTTCTGAAATTTCTTTATCAATCTATCATCAGTTTCTCCACTTTGCTCGATCAGCTATGAAAATATGGCAAAAACATTCTTCCCACACCCACCCCCTTTTTTTTTCAATTCTTAAAAGGCAATAATAAAAAAAAATAGAATACAAGGTTATGTGGATTTTTTTTCTATCGTCATTTCAGTCCCAGGTGGAGATTCAGACTCAGACAGAGCTGGACGATTGCCTGGTGCAGAACCTTCTGGACATGTTCCCCACCGCATGCTCCATGGAGGCCAAGCACTGCCTGTACCTGTCCAACGGGGACCTGAATGCGGCTGCCCAGCTTATAATGGACCGGCAGGACAGCGGGCAAGCCATCTCCACTTCTCAAGCCGGAGCTGGGGTAAGGACATTGGGCTTGATTTTGAAAATAACAACTTTGTTGGTGTAAGTTGTAAGTAATTGAGCGTCTGCCTTGTAATCGGTAGGTGGTGAGTTCAAACTCATGTTGCAACATCATAATTCATCAATTCGTT
>JAUEKY010094382.1:0-16872 GCA_031833965.1 Scyllaea pelagica
AGGAAGATGGCCAAAGCTGGACAAATGGTTTGTATCGATTAATGCTTTGTAAGAAATGTTCAAACTTTTTCATTCCTGACCATTACAGCACGATTTAAGTCAGAATTTACTGCTCCTAGAAGATTTCACACCGCTAGGCTTGTAACACATGGTTGTAATATTGTAAGCCCCGCTGTAAGGAACAGCTACTGGTAAGCTGACATCCACTCCTGCTCAACTGCTGAGTCAGGCATCGTTTAACAAGTACTTGTTTTATTGATATGAATGATTTCTTATACTTATACTATACAGTGAAACACTGTTAAATCAAAATTGAAGGAACCTGAGTTTTTATTTTGGTTTAAACTTATTTTGCTTTAGAAATACTTAGCTTCTTGATATAGAGTAAATGAGCAGCCAAACAAATTATTTTTTATTGTTTTAGGATTACGGGGGGGGGGGGGGTTCTGTTCAGCGGTTTTCAGTTTAAGGCTAAGTGTCCGCTTCCTTTTCTCATTCCTGCCTGACATAGGAATGAAAAAACTTTCAACTGACAGTACGAGAATCTGCCTCGTCTACTGCAAAGTCTGCAAAGCTTCTCTTTTACCTTCTGATGGAGCTCTTTGTCTTGGGAAGGGGAAAGTCTTGTTCCTCACCCCTTCGCCCTTTCCAAATTAGCCAACCACTGGAAACAAAAGGCACGGCTGATAAACGCGGGCCACTGGTTGCCGCCCTTGTCTGCTTCAGCGGCTGGGTTCTTCTTGTACACCCAACGAAAAATGAAACAAGTTTTGACATACAACAACAGAGTTATAACTGGCAAGAAGGCCTCTGTCTTGCGCACAGCTCATACATTTTTTATTTTTAACAGCTGCACATCAGAAATAAAAGCGTAGTGGACGTGAGGCTTTAACTTTAATGTGTTTCAGTGCGATGTATATATGGGTCGGTCCACCATCACTGTTTATTTAAATTATCATGGAGATCAAAATTTGAAACTGCACCCTAGAAGATAACAACTGCTGTAAAATCTGATCAATGTGTGATGGATATCATCAGAAAAAATCCTTAACTCTTGAACTTTTGGTTTAATGACAGTTGAAGCCCAAACGTAGTAAAGTCAAAAAGTGAGAAACATTATAAAGCATACAAAGGTGTCCAGTTTTAAGCTTAGAATCAAAGCAACACGCATGATTATTGTCTCTTGTATCTGCTGCAATCCTTCATTTGATGATAATGAATGACAGTTTGCTTGGACAAATGAACTAATGCTTATAATGATTTTTACTTTAAACATTTTTCCTACTTTTTGAAATGCATTGATGCTTGGTGTTGTGATTGTATTAGCTACATTTCAGCCTTATAGACATTCTGATTGAAGCGCTTTTAACAGGAATGAAGGATTGATTATCATATTTTTATTGTTCGCAGGATGCAGTAAAAATAATGGCCAAAGATCTCGTCAGAACAAGGCGCTATGTGAAAAAGTTTATCGCTCTTCGTGCTAACATTCAAGCAGTTTCTTTGAAAATCCAAACTCTGAAAGCCAACAACACCATGGCACAAGCGATGAAAGGAGTCACCAAAGCCATGGCTACAATGAACAGACAGGTTTGAGAGGGAAAGGGGATTTGCTTGGGGAAGGGGGTGAATATTTGTACTTGTTTTAAAACATGTATCTGTGTTATTTTCGAAAAGCAAATAGACAATAAAAAGAAATGACTCTGTCCTGTAAAATCAAACATTGATTTGCGTCTGAACTGTCAAGTGGTGAGTTCAATATCCAATCCTGGCACGCCTGGTGCATCGACCCAGGTACGGAAGCAGCTGGAAATGATTCGAGTCAATCGCATTTGGAAAAATTGTTTTATCTGCCTGGCTAGGTTTGTTTTTTGTATTGAACGTCCTAAGGTATTGTCTGTAAATTGGAAGATTAACCCTGTCAGATAGCTTGAAGGTTTTTATACGATAGGCGGATGGATCCTGTCACGGCTGCATATCAGATGTAATCTGCTGATTGGCATCAAAAGGAATCAAGATTTTAGTCTTACTTTGAAATTTAGAAACTGTGCATCTTGAAAAGATGGTCTATCTGCCTGACTGATCACATAATTTATTATTGTGAAAATTCAGCTCTGTGTTGACAGTTAGAGAGGGCAAAATCCAGTGTTCAATGATTTCGAGATTTTTCCAGAATGATAAAAGAGAATTTGCTGTTGTTATTTCTTCCTAGTTGACAATTTTTGAATTTTACTTTTACTCACTTTCACTTTTACCATTAATAAATATGAATTATTTTTGTTCTCAAATTTCATTACCACAAACAGTTGAAACTGCCCCAAATCCAGAAGATCATGATGGAGTTTGAGAAACAGTCGGAGATGATGGACATGAAGGAAGAGATGATGAGTGATGCCATCGACGACGCTCTAGGGGATGAGGATGATGAGGAGGAAAGGTAAATCAATAAATAATGACTTATAGTGCACTGCATTTGCATGGGAGAATCTTTTTTTTTATGTGTTCAATCTCTTATGTCATCAGTTTGGTATGAAGATGTGAATACAGGAAAGAGTTAGAATGAAGGTGTGGCCACCCCAAATATGATCTTGACCTAATTTTTTTCTTTTGAGGAGAAATCCTTTTAAGAAAGAGAGAGAGACATATTTAGTTTTACTGTCTGGTTGGTTTGTCAGTTTCTATGTAGATGTCTATTTACCTGTTTAACCTAGCCTATTCTTTTCTTCGCAGTGATGCCATTGTCTCTCAAGTTCTGGATGAGTTAGGATTACAAATGGCTGATGAAATGTCAGGTAGGCCTACTAGAAAGCTTTTTAGTTTTTTTACAAATCAAACTCTCTTTTGGGTATTTACTTGGTGTAATGCACTTTGTGAGCTGAACTAAAAAAGGAAGTGGAATTGACAAGGGTGGAAAAAAGCTTGAGATGGATTCAATGGGAAAAAAAATCAGCTGGAATGAAAATCAACTTCAGTATCATTGAATTGGCATTTCCTGAATTATTTTTCCCTCGACGGTTGCTACTAGGTTAAGTAGAAAAAGTCAGGTTTTATTTTTAAGTTTAGTTTATTCACTTTTTCCATTTGTAACCAAGAAAGCGTTAATGAACTTGCAAAATATAATTTTAGTTGTGTCAAGATTTTCTTTGTTGCATCCTGCCTGGTCTTTGATAAGTTTAAACCAATTATTCAAGCAACAGAGAGCATACTGCCGAAGAGGAACTAAAAGTTTATCTCAATGATTACCTCTTACAGAAAAAACATAGAAAGTTTGATTTATTTCTCAGCTTCTGCAATAGAATATTTGTAGGTATGAAAGATTCTTTGATATGTCTGCAATCAGACCATGGCAGTTAATGTGGGCAAGGGGTCAGGAAAGTGGGTCATGAGCTCAGCGCTGACCGTAGGGAAACTGGTGCCCTCCGTCCTTCATCCGTAGTTTGTATTTTATGTTTGTATCTTATTAACACTGTTGACATTGTCCGCGGGGATAGGACGGATATGAGCATCCCTTTAATTTGAAAAAAGGATACCCTGTACGGGATTCCTAGGTGTCAATTATTTCTAGAGAAGCAAAGCCAAATAAATATACGCAAACATATTGTGTGTTCAGTAAAGGTTGAAATTCTTGGTCTGTTACTTTCAATCACTTGCTTTGGAAGTAGAACGTTTGAAGCAGAATAATTAAACTTACAATTATGCTTAAGTCTAAAAAATTTCATGTCATTTTTTCAAATACCTTGAAAAAAACAACCCCCGCCCCCCCCCCCCCCCCCCTTTCTCTTAATTTTGGGGTGGTGTTTTTATACATTTCTTAATATCAATAATACCATGGGGGGTGTTTAGGTTTTTTTTGTAATGCCCCTTATTTATTTCTTATATTTGAGATTTTCAATTTATTCATTCCGGATATTCTTTTCCCAAGGTTATTTTAATATTTCAATACTGTGGGAAGATTGCTTTTCTTACGCCTCATAGCGTTGTATGATGACCCTCTTGAAGCTCACGCAGCAGCCCTGTCATCGGGTGTTTACATGATGGGTCGATCATCGGGGCAAAAGCTGCAAGGCCAACCAGTGATTGTTGCCAGTCGTACAGTTTGTATCCCATTCAAGACTTGGTCAAGTGGGCTAATAGCCAGCTGGATGTCCAGACACCGTGCAGACGTTTTTCCCTCCTGTTTTGTCTCTGGCCACCTATGGAGTGTTTGACCTGTGACCTGTGACCTCTGTTCCCCTAGATTCCATTGGTGGCTGGAGAGAGAGCGGGGGTCGGACACTGCAAAAAGACGTTTGAAAAAAACTTAGGAAAAAGTAGCTGCCAACTGTACTGATTTTATCAAGACTCTCTGGATTTGGCTGTGTGGGCAGGGGTAAGGGAAGAAAAGAAAAGGAATAAGGTGGGGTTGGTTATTCAAAACTTGGATTTATATATGACGCATTTGGCTTGCTGTAACTATTGTTAGTGTTTTGCCAGTCGTACTTTGGTTTTGAATGAGAGCAAAGATAAACGGAGAACTCACACAAATATCTCACCCAGTCACATTATACTGACACCGGGCCAACCAGTCTTAGCACTGTTGCCATATTGCCGAGTGCCAGGGGGGCAGCTGCTAAAAAAAACATTTTTACGACTTAGGTATGTTGCAGTGTGGGAATGGAACCCGCCACCTCACGGTTATGAGTCGGACGCTCAACCAAGTGCGCCAACGAAGCCGGTCATACATGATTTATAATCAATCAACATAGCAGTTTTCAGGAAACACAGCACTTGGGGGAGAAACATAATTATTCTTTTGTTTTGGTTATGAAATATTTAATTTTCTTTTTTTTTTTCTTTTTTCTTTTTTTTTTGTGCAGGCTGGAGTAGGTAGAACAACTGTGATAATTGCCCATCGCCTTTCAACCATACAAAATGCAGATGTCATCTATGTCCTAGATAATGGATGTGTTATTGAGTGCGGAAAACATGCTGAGCTCATGGAGAACAAAAAGCTTTATTACAACCTGGTGACACTTCAAGAAATTGTTGCCTCAGAGAGTAATGCAGTAGAAGGTATGCTCACTATCATGGCTTTGATAATGGAAACATATAATTTTGAAAAGAAAAATACTGCAGACAGCTTTTAACAAAGTCTTACGTTGAACATTATCCATATTGTTGTAGATTATCTTGTAATTACCTACAGTCTCATTTACAACATTTTTTTTTATATATGTACACATCACAATCAAGGATGTTTCCCATGATCTTATTGATGATGCTGAGTTGAAATTTTTTTTAATTTAATCCCTATATCATTCTCCTAAGCAGATGGCAGTGTTTCTCTGCCAGAGAATGGTGCTGTTCCAAGGAAAAGAACACTCAGCCATCAACTTTCAGAACCCGGAACCAAAAGGCAGTTGTCAACTCAAAGCAATGACACCCCAACACCCAAAAAGCCAACAAATCTGTTTGGGAAAAAGGAGGAAGTGGTTGAAAACGATGTATGTTATCAGATTATCAGTGTGATATTACCTGAGTTATGATATAAGTATAAAATCTGTTCTTATCAGAAAAACAAATTTTTTTATTGATCTGTTTCATTTCTTATCTTTTATATTTAGAGACTTAAAAACAATTCCTATTTCAACAGCTTTGCCTCATCTATTGTTCTGCACACAAAAATTCTATACAGAGATATTTAAGAGTTTGTTTTTTTAGGATATATTATAATATTATGTTTTCTGATGACAGTGTGCTTTACACAGGACATACAGTGTCTGTGCATTCAATTTCATTCTAAATTTTCCTTCTCTCTAACACTCAAAAGTTACATTGAATAGTATCAAGGAAATATTTTAAGAATGTATGGATTTTTTTGTCTCAATTTCTTTCCTCTTCTTGTTTTCAGACAGAGGAGGTTGAAAGAGCTGGCTTTGGAAAAATATTCAAATCCAACTTGAAGGAATGGCCTTTCATAGTAACTGGTTTGTTTGCTGCTGTGGCCAACGGTCTGACTTTTCCCATTTTTGCTGTTCTTTTCAGTGAAATCATCAAGGTAAAAGAGAGTAAACAAATTATTTTGAAATAGATCTTTTTTATCTCTCTATGTCTTGATCAAGTCAAAATTATAAGGATCTTTGTCAGTCTATTATGATATTATGTTTAATGTAACCTGATTTCTAACTGAAAGTCAAAGTGGCTGATACCTGTATCAACAAAGTTTATGATTTCTCAAGATATTTCATCCCACTGTTTGACAATTGCTTTATTTTTCTTTATTTCATTGAAACTAAGGTTACAATTAAAGTTGTCCTGGAAATTCTGCAGTGCAAAATTTGTTCCATTTGTAGACAATCAAGAGTAAGATTTGCTTTGAACTGATTCACTCAGCTAGGTACATATATAGGAGCTAACTATGAACTTTTTTTACCCTTTTTTTCGTATGTCGTTTCATCAGCAAAGGAATCTGAGAATATTTTTGCAGTTATTGTATACTTCAAAGGGAGCCTTATTTGCAAAATATAGAGAAGTGCTCTCTCCTCCTAAAGCAAGCCATGCTTTCATTCTGAAGTTAAAGTTGTTTATTGAAGTTTATTTATCCAATATGATGACCATCACTGCTTCATTGCTGAAATTTATTTTCTGTGTTTTATTCTTTAAAAAAAAAACAAGAGCTAGAACGCAATGATTCCTGATGACTCATACCTTTGTACCTATTTTCCATTTACAATCAGGTTTTCTCTAAAACTGGAGATGATCTTCTGGATGGAGGATTGTTTTGGAGTATGATGTTTGTAGCTCTTGGCGTTGTCAATTTTCTTGGAAACTTTTTTCAGGTATCTGTTTTGGTCATGTTAGCTGATATCAATCAGTGTGTGTGTTTGTTTGGTTGTTTTTTTGGTTTTTTTTTTTTTTGGTTTTCTTCAGATCTCACTTAGCTTTCATACTTAGACTATTATTTTCTACATTGGAGATTGTGCTAAAATTTCGTTTTTAAGGTTGGTTAATTTTCTCTTTTAAGTCATAGAAAATAAACTATAATGGGGAACATAAACTCTTTATGTGATATAGCAAAAGGAAGCCAATTGATTCTTAACCATTTATGGGAGGTCTGAAAATTGTTTCTTTTTGTTTGTTTGTTTGTTTGCTTGTTTGCTTGTTTGCTTGTTTGCTTGTTTCTTTAAATGAAAAAGCAGAAGAGGATGCCCTGCTTCTTTGTCTTTTAAAGCAGAAAAAAAACCTGGAAAAAAATAATGTGTCACAGTGATACATTATTCTGTCATAATTTTACCAGTAAAATAATTTCTGAAATGCTTTGAATATGAAAGCCTGAGTCTCCTTTATTTCCTGAATCAGAACCTTTTATTTGGATATTCTGGAGAACGCCTTACGCACCGCTTAAGAAAAGATGCATTCAGCAATATTCTTAGACAAGATATTCAGTACTTTGATGACCCAAAACATTCCACTGGTGCTCTGACAACAAGGCTTGCAACTGATGCAACAATGGTCAGAACGGTAGGTTGCATATCTATCTGTATGCCTTTGTGAGTTCTCTGCTATTTGAAATTTGAAGGCTAGAGGAAAGATATATGTTTCCTTACTTTCCAACCTTAATTTATTTCCCATCATCTCCTTTCAGTTTGAATTAATCAAAGGGAATATAAATTCTAACCATATGTGTTTATAGGAGGTCTGCGATATGTAAAACAAGTTCATTTCAGTTGTAGGGGAGATCTTGGGATTCCATTAGCTTAGAGAACTTCCCCACTTTGTTTAACATGTGGAAACAGTTTAAAATTTCATTCAGCATCATTTTTTAAATACGTTCCAGGTTATATCAAATTAAAGGCAGAACTCTCTAACAGTTTAACATATACAGTCACACAGAGATAAATGGAGGGTTACTCATGACTCTTTCATACTATTACATTTGGCCAGCCAGTCTAAGCAGTGTTCCCATAATCCAAAATGCCAGGCATAACAGCTACTTAATAATTTACTATCTTTTTATACATTGTCTTAGGCATTATGCAACCAGGATTTCAACCATAAATCAATTTCTTCTGAATTAAATGCTCTGAAGATTGAGCCAATTCTATTCTATTTTCAACTGTTGGAGTTGTTTGATAATGATTCAAAAGAAACTCTACTTGAAATTGCCATTGATTCCTTTTTGTCTCTCATTAACTGTAGGCAACCGGAATACGTTTGGCATTTATCCTTCAGTCATTAGCAGCCATGACAGGTGGACTCACAATAGCATTTGTTTTTGGCTGGAAGCTAGCCTTGGGGTGTCTAGCCGGAGTGCCAGTGATCATGCTTGCAGGTAAGTACCTTCATGGGTGTGAAATAAGCTGTATAAAATTGTTAGAAAAGTAGTGAACCACAGCAGTCCATGGATCACAGATATTATTTTACCGTTCCATGCTGGAACGAAAATAAAACCCAACTTTTTGTTCACAAATGCCATCAATCAACATCAACATTGGAATGATTTCTTCATAAACCCAGGCATATCATTTTTTGTTGTAAAGGTGGGGGAGGGGGGGGTGCTTGTATTTATTTTTTCATATTTACCTTATCATGTTTAATGATTCTTTTCCTCTTTTCCCTCCCTTTTGTCTTTTTACCGAAATGACCTGGTAGGAAAGTTCAACATGAGGATGATCAAAGGAAAGCAAGACAGAGATTATAAACTTCTTGAGGAGGCGGGAAAAGTGAGTTTTTAAAAATTCAACCAAAAGGAAATGCGTTTTATCAGTGCTTTGGTCACTGCTATGATAAAAGCACATTCAGTATTAATATTAGAATTTTAAAAACTTCTGTGTGTATTTCTGTAGCTTTGAATTTTTCGAAACACCATTATTCATCATTGTTAGGTATTTCAGTCTTTTTTTAGATTAGGAAGGGCAGAGCTCTCTGGAAAGTTAATGGAGAACTAACTGGTTTATCTCACTCAAAAACAGAGTTCTTATGCCAGATCATCCCTTCTTACCACTATTACCATGACTGTGTTTGATGGCTTCTAAATTGGCAGTTTCTCATGACTTAGAGCTGATTAACCTAGGGATCAAATCCAGAGCCTATGATTTCCAAGGGTAGCACTCTACATACTGAGTCCATGATGCCTGCAAGATCAAATTTGATCTTATTTTTCTTTCTTAGGTTGAACTCAAGCCATGCTTCAACTCAAGCCATACTAGGTCTAGTGCTAAAATGTTGACTGATATACAGAGAATCACATTTTATCCTAAATCTGCTAAGCCAAAAAAAACCTGAACTGAAAACAATCAAACATTTGTGTGGCTGCTTGTTAACTCTATATTAAGATTTTATATGTTTCTTAACCGAAATACGTTTAATCCGCAATAAAAACTCAAATCCCTACAATTTCAGTTTAAACGCGTTTCACTGAACATTTGTTTATATCTTAGTCCACGAGTCATCGTGTTGTACACTAAGAACAACAATACTATGAGTGGTTTAATCCAGAAAATGTATGAATCACAGGAGAGACATTTTATTTCTATATTACTAATATGCACGGCCGGTTGTTAGTAGTGCTATTAGGTAAGGTTTTGTACTTTAGTGTCATCCCCTACATCATTGAACTTATTGACACATTTTTCCTTGTTAAACCAGTCTGCAGAATGTATCTATCTGTCAATCCGAATTATCTCTCTATCAAATGTGTGTGCTTTTTAATACTTTATCTGTACTCTAATAGTAAGTTTTGTCGTGTTGATGATGTATTGGTAAGGCTTTTTTTGTTAAGTATTTGATATTTTTTTTGTCAAAATAGGAAGAAAATAATACTGTGGTTGTCAGATCACAGGTACAATGTTGCATTCCTTAAGATGTCAGGATTTGTAAATGAGATAAATCAAAATCTGTTCTCTCCCTTTGCTAAATCATGTTCTCTTTGCAAATTGTAAAATGCAATTGAGGTTTCATGTGTACCAACATTACACAAAGTCTTATTATTCTTTAGCCGGATAGTTTTGACCAACTATTATGTAAAACAAACGCACCCTTATTGAACCAAAAATTAAAGGCGAGCGTCTATAGATGTAATTATAATTCACATTCTTGGTTCTTTTTGAGTGATGATGAGATATGATGTCAACAAAAGTGTAACAAACTCTATATGATTAACCATTGACTACTAATTTCAGACTGCAAGTGAATGTATTGAAAACATTCGTACTGTGCAAGGTTTGACAAGGGAACCTTTCTTTTATGAAGACTACTCCAAAAAGCTGTTGAAACCTTATAGGTGAGTATCTTTTTCAAATGTCATTGATAAGCTTTAATTCACCCTTCATTATTTAAGCCATCATTTGAACATGTCTATCTTTCAGAGGGATTTTATGGGTGTCTACTAGGCATTTTCATTGTTATCTTTTGACTTAGGCAGAGGTTAGTCATTGTTGTAGATACTTTGAATATTTCAAAGTGTAGAAAAGGTCTTCTTCTGGTGATTTATGAATTCATTTACTTTCCTTCAGAGAGAATATGAAGCAAGCACACATCACCGGTATCAGTCATGGGTTTTCACAAGGTGTCATCTTTCTACTGTATGCGGGTGCTTTCCGCTTTGGGGCCTGGTTAATTGCCCATGATGGGATGGAACCAGACATGGTGTTCAGGTAAGGCGTTTATTTCTTATTTTCAAACTGCCATCATTCATTGACACTTGAGAGGTGATAGTTTTATGCTTTTTCAATAGTCTTGTATTTCTACACTTATGGTGCTGAGTGCAGTAAAAATTCTGGCTCAAGTAGCTTAACTGATGTGATTTCCCTCTACAAATGTTTAAGACCTTCCAGACCTTTCATTACCAGTGGATCTTTAAGAACAGAATTCGCATTTCAATATGATCAGTTGACAATATCCATAGATCCTGTGATATCTGTGTAGAAAGCGTAGCCATCCAGTACTCCTACTCCTGCTGGCTGAAAGGTGGTGCTGCCCAGATAGGCCCGAGTTCAAAACCTAAAAATCTTCTCTCTCCTATTATATCTTCTCTGAATGGATTTGTTTTCTCTTGGCATTAAACCACTCCGCTCTTCTGAGTTTTTCTACTTTGTTCATCTCCTGTAATTAGCTTTCATTTGTATTTCCACCACCAACCTCAACCTTGCCCTTTCCCCAACACCAAAAAACTAACTCACAAACTATGCTTCTCATTGAATTAACAAATTCTTTACAATCACTATCACATCTCAATGCGATTTCAAAATGAAATTGTACACAGATCCTCAGTTTTATTTTTAGTGGTAGCTGTTATTATGTTTCATACTTCAGCTCTTAGGTGAGTTTCTAATTGTGTGAGCAGTGAGAAATCAACTACATAATTCATTTCCACATCCTGTTATTGTTATCCTAATGCTGAAGACGTGGTAATACCAGGCCTCCCCCTTCAAAATACCTGAGGGATTTTAGGTATTTTGTGGCTTTGCTCTTCTAGATAATACATGAAGGATGAAAGAGTTTGTCTGTTCTTAAATTTACGTTGCAGTAGAACATATCTATGTCATCCTTGCTGGGAAATAGTAATTTGGACGACGAATCCAGGAAAAAGGTTGGAATATGAAAATTCAAGAAAAGAAATATGGGCTAGAAACATTGGCTTTGGGATGAGGGATCTATCAGGATAAGAAATTAAAGGTAGACTGTGTATAAAATATGATGCTCTGCCCTCTCTTTCAAAACTAGTTTGGAATTGTTCATCTACCTTTTAGATATATTTCTGCAATACATGTTACGACATACCCCTTTCAAATGTATTGATAACTATGGTCTGCCCTCTCAAATACTTTATTTACACCTCATGTACCTTCCAAATGAATTCATAACATAGTAATCTGCCCTCTCTAATACTTGTGTGTACACCCCATGTCCCTTTGAAATGAATTCATAACATAGTAATCTGCCCTCTCAAATACTTGTGTGTACACCCCATGTCCTTTTCAAATGAATTCATAACAGTAGTCTGCCCTCTTAAATACTTGTGTGTACACCCCATGTCCTTTTCAAATGAATTCATAACATAGTAATCTGTCCTCCCAAATGAATATACACAGTATAACAGTACACAGTAATACAGTACACAGTATACAGTAATATGTTTTCCTCTTCCTTGCTGGGACAGAGTAATCTGAAGGAGGAATCAATAGAACGAGGAATGTGTGAATTTTAGAAAAGAAGGATGGGTCCAGTACATTGGCCTTGGCCTTTGGGAACAAGAAATAGTATGAACAAGGAATGAAAAGACAGCAGACAGGGAAAACATGTTAGTATTAGACTATATGTACTGTTTCTATAATCTGGTAATCTGCCCCTTTCAATGTAAAGAGGCATTATAGTGTCCTACCCTCTGTGGATGTGGGTGGCACATGTACCAATGGGTCTATTACAATCTGAACTTCCAGTCATTCAAGCACATGTAAATCAAGTAGTTTCAACCAGGCATTGATGATTGTGTGACACTTTTTTGCTGTACTGCATAGAAGTAGGAATTTTTCATAAGGCCTGATATAATTATAACTGAAAGTTATTGTCACTTGCAAAACCAATCTAACTTTTATAACCCATTTCCTCTTATTTTGACTGTTTTCCAAGCTTATTACCATTTGGTATGACAATTTGGCTTTTGTCCATTGTTAAGTTAGGTCCCATCCAATTGTTAAACAAAATTCTAAGTATCGCTTTGTCAATATGCCTACAATTAATTTATTTTAAACAATAGATAAAACCTCTCTAAGTAAAAGTATCAGTAAATCTCATCATTCATGAGTTTACTAAAGTTATGGAAAACAGCAAAATGGAGTAGTGGATAATTTAATAGGTTAGAGTGCTTACTTCTCCAGGTGGCACAGACAACAACGGTTCGAACAAGGCCAACATTGGTTATCTTTCTCTTACTTTTTGGCAGTTTTACTTTTGCCCTCCTATTTCCTGGGAATAATGGGGTGCTTTGTCATTGCTGTCCATTTCTAAAGACAGTTCAGAACACACATGTCCACTCATTAGCTCCTGCCAAACAAGAGCCAAGGGCTTTGAGCAGCAGGAATTCAAACTTATGCCGCTTAATATTAATTGTGATACGGAAGCCATCACTGCACACACTTAAGGGCTTGTCTCCCTTAGTATCTGCTGTCTGTTTTCTTCCTTGTTCCCTTAGCATGACAGATGATTAAATACAACATACACCCTTTTTTTCAGTAAACAGATTCTTGCATGGTACTAAGGACTGGCTGAAAATGAAGTTCCATTTTTTATAACCTTCTTATTTTGAAAAGCACACATAAGCACAGGCCTAAAACCTCAGATTCATATCTTACACTTAATCTTTCTGCTTAATGGTTGCATTTGTCTCTATTGAATTGTCTCCTCTCAAATTTCTTATCCCTTTTTGAATTATGCCATTGTTTAGAAAGACACAAATTGTCATAAACAGACTATTCAAAAAAAATGCAAAGCACCCATCTGGGGTTAGAAATTCAATAATGAAGTGCTGTTTGTGAGAGGCTCACAGAAAGACACTTTTTTCTCAACTTTAGTAGTTTGCATCATCACTCAATTCTGAGAACAAATGACGTCACACAATTTGAGTAAGAGTATCTGTGAGGGTAGATTCATGTTTGTGTTGAGACAAAGCAATTTTTGAGTTAAAGGCAAATGGAACTTATTTTTCCTCCCATCCTGATACCAGTTCATAATTTCTGTGGCAAAGTCATCATCCATGCAAAAATGAAATACCTGACAAGCGATAAGAAATTTCTTAGCATTGTAAATTTATTGTAAATGAAACTAGCTTGTATTGCATCATGTAACATATACAGGTACAGTAAAGATGAAATCACAAATAGAGCCATTCTTGAAACTTTTAAAATAACTTAAACACAATATACAAAATATACACAATGTGACATTTGATTCTTTTTTTTTTAGTTTGTTTGTTGCTTCAAACAGTCAGCAAAAGAACTTTTTAGAAAAGCCTGTTTAATAAAATAAAAACCATTTACAGAATTACAAGAGAATGATGTGTAGAATAAATGGCTTTGTAGATATCTATTGCATTTTTCATGTTGGCATAGAGTTCAAAATAAGTCAGTAGACAATCATTTCTAAGAAAGTTCAGACAACACACTTTTCAATTGGTTCCGATCCACCTCTGTACAAAAACGTACACCTCTAATATCAAATTTTGATATGTCCAGTCGAGACATGAATATTTCTTGAAGTTTCTCTGACAAACTACCATCAATGTGATCTTTCTCTAGTTTTGCAATTTGAGATTTTGTCATGCAAATATTAAACACTGTCACTGAAGTTGCTTCAGACACTACATCTAAAACTAACGTTCCCCTATCTTGTTCAAAATATTTTATAATATCCGTGAGAAATTCATCAACAATGGAACGGCACAGCATGTCTGATTTGATGAGATAATGTTTCCCGGAAGATTTCCACTGTTCAACCATGATGCCCACAGGCCCTGACTGGCGAGTAGGGGAGGAGAGTTCATCGTGGCAAGCTCTAAGCTTCACTAACTCCAGATGTGAATCGTACTCCATGAATATGCCTTCCGTGGTGTCTTTGGTCCTCTTGCTCTTATCACTGGCACTTGAAAGCTTCAGGTCTTTTGGAATTTGTTTTGCTTCATTTTTGTGCTGCTTTGAAGACTTTTTACCCTTGCTGGTAGATTTTTCCTCTTGGCGTGGATGAATGATGGCGTGATCCGGTACGGACAAAAGATTGTAGGGATCTTCAGCAGCTCCAGGCACGTACGGTGTTCCTGAGTTTTTGGTTTTCGCTTTGTTTTTCTTCTTCTTCTCCTTGCTTGGATTGGCCCCAGCAGGAACTGGAGTAGAATGGCTGTAAGGTGGCGATAGTGATGTGGAAGTTTTGGACCCGTTGAAGTTGTTAGTTTCACTGAAATTTTGACCGGGAAAGACTGATGACTCTCCTTGAGTGCCAGTTTCACCAGGATTGACGATTCCCTCCCGTAAATGGGGGGCATTAGGATAAATTGCTCCCTCACCCCCACCAAAAGGTTGGTCCTCGGATTTATTTTTTCTCTTTTCTTTCTTGGAGGAAGATGATCTTGTTCTTCTTTTCCGAGATACACAAAAGCACCAGCATGACTTTGGCTTGACCTGGTCCTCATCACTATCCAGCATGTCTGAATTGTAGTCTCCGTATGGTGATGTGAGCAAATGGAGGTTCACATTGCGCTCGCTGGGAGGTTCTCTAGGTGCTAGAATCTTCAAGGCCTCCACTGATAGCCTGACAACAATTTCACCTGGTGAGATGAGAAAAATACCATCAAATGATATGATTTCTGTGAAATAACTTTAAAACAACACCATGAATTTCACAGCTTTTAATATCAACACAAGGGCAAAATATTTGTTTGCATCTTGTTTTGGGAAGTTCTAAAGATCTCTTGGTGGCAATTTAAAAACGGTAAGGAGATGAAATGAGACGAAGAGATGAAATACACAGGGTACTCTACCAGGAACCTCAATTAAATTCCCACAGTTTCAAGCTTTTCCTACAAAACAATTGAAAAATATTTCCTGTATTTTGAACAAGGTAAATGTGTAATAGACATCATTGTCAGAGATTTTCAGGCACTGTTTCTCTCAGATAAAATGAGGGTGGGTAGGAGTATATAAATTCAATAAATAAACATGCAGAGCTATGCTCTCCAAGTTGCAGAACATTTCCATTTAACTTTTAAAAAGTAGAATCATGAGAGAACTTGTGACAAATAAACAACAAAACCCATTGGAATGAAGCTCAGGTAAATTGATAAAAACAGTCCAAGGACTTTTCATAAGCAGTGTCTCTGACGCATATGAAAAAATGAAATCTATATCATGGGGCACATTACAATATGTTGCAAAAGGGCACCTCAGGTCTCAACCATTGACCACTTTCCCCATTTTAGTCACAAATAACTATACTGAAATTGATATCATGAATCAAGATCCAAAACAGCACTGTCTACAGGAAAAAAGCATCCAAAAGAGTGGGCCACGGGGGAAAAAAAACAAAAAAAACATAGATTTCCTACGGCAAGGGGAAATCGCGAAATATTGGAATTCTGCTCTGAAGACACCTATTATCAATGGACTCCTCCACCAATCCCTGTTCCCTCTCACCTTTGTGCCTGGGTTTGTCCAGATAGCCTTCGCCCGACATTGGCTTGATCCGCTGCTCTGTGTCCAAGGAACTCGCCAGATGAAGCTGGCCTGACTGCCGCAGGGCATTGATGAAGAGGGCAACTGCCGTATCTCCATGTTCCTCCACATGCTTCAGGATGGCAGAGTTACGTTGGATGGTGGAGGGAGGCTCTCCGTCGTTTTTACTTTCAAGGTTGACTAGAACGGAAGGGTCAAGGACACCATGATGGGTCAGGTAGTCCAATATGGCATCTGCATCCAAGCCTTCGACCAAGTCACGCCTCTTACTGAGAGATGTGCTCAGCATTTCCGCCGCCTTCTCATTGTCTGTGAGTAGAGCAAAAAGTGTAGAAAACGTAAATTTAGAGAATCAATCCTGAATAAAGTTTTCCTGACAAAGAATATGGACTGAAAAAGAAGTTGAGATGTTGAGCATGCTAAATGAGTGAGTGGATACAGCATGCCTCATTTTGTTTGAAAAAAGTTTTTGCTTTGTCAGATGAAGTGCGAGAAACTTCATCAAACAATCCCTGGTAGTGAGGGTTGAATAGACCACTTCAAAACTCATCAAACTCAAACCCATTGCATGTTTCCCCACTTAACAAGTGTAATATAAACTACATCTCTCTTCCTCTTTGGGGGGGGGGGGGGGGGGGGGGGGGGGGGGGGGGGGGGGGGGGGGGGGGGGGGG
>JAUEKY010094383.1:0-10587 GCA_031833965.1 Scyllaea pelagica
AGAGAGAGAGAGAGAGAGAGAGAGAGAGAGAGAGAGAGAGAGAGAGAGAGAGAGAGTGTGTGTGTGTGTGTTTAGTATAATGTATAGACATACACAGGGTGTAGTCTACACGAACATAGTATTATATTATTAAGTACCGAAATTTACTATGTACGATTATATCCACTATTATTATCACTATTATTATCACGTGACTTTTACTAAGCTCTTTCTCTTTGCTTCAAGACTCTCTATTGTTAAGTTCAAATTTATCTGATTCCACTTTTATTCCTTTTCATCGTTACTTTATTATATCAAACTTCATTGTAACTTTACATACGGATTCCTTTTTCGTTGTATCTACATAAGAACCCACACGAAACATGGTGGCAGCAGTGGTAACTTTAAAAAACAACTGATATTGTGCCATTATTCATCGTGCATGCTTGCCTAGCCCATCCCTATCATCATCGGAACGCGAACAAAAGGTCTAAAAATAAACAGGGGTCATCGCCGAAAACGTAATTCAAGGGACGCAACCGACTTAATCGTACTGACCTCAACAATCCAACAAACCGGTCAGATCTCCTTCCCCTGAAATTGACGTATTCCAATATGGCTAGCAACGGCATCGACACACCTATCCCCGGAATCAGACCACCTCAATGAAGCCGCTGGTGAGAACTGGAAATTGTTCAAGCAGTGTTGGGATAACTACGTTATCATCTCCGGACTTGGAGATAGAGATCAACGTTACCAAAAAGCATTTTTCCTCCACTGTATAGGAATAGATGCCATGAAAGTGTATAACACATTCAACATTCCTGACACTAGCACGCTAGAGAACATCATCGCTAGATTCGACGAACACATTGTCGGCGAACAGAACGAGACATATGAACGCTTCAAGTTCAATCAGAAACAGCAACAGGACGGAGAGACCGTTGACGATTTTGTCACAGCACTAAAAACGCTGGCAATGTGGTGCAACTTTTGCGACTGTCTCCGAGAGTCTTTAATAAGAGACAGACTGGTTACAGGAATAAAGAGCCCTGAAACTCAAAAGAAACTATTAGAACACAGAAAATTGAGTCTTCAGGATGCTGTTGCTCTATGCAAGTCGATGGAGACCAGCACGTCACAAATGAAAGATATAGGCGTGAAGCAGGACACTATCAATGCGATGAGAACAAAACAAACTTTTAGACACAATGATAACAAATGCAACAAAACGCAGCAGAACCACAATAAAAACTGCAAATTCTGCGGAAAACAACATCCTTTTTCCAAAGATAAATGCTTCAACGCTTCCTTACAAAAGACGCCAAACAGTTGATGTTGATCAACAATCTATCAAAAGAGCAATCACACCGTTTTTCCAGAGTGAAGGATAACTTTACTGGAGCAATAGTCATTCTGTTGAATCCCCAGTTTAAATGTCTTCCTTTTGCAGAAGAGGACCATAGGAAAAAGGATGAGAAGAGAATCATCAATGCAATAAAATAAGGGAGCCTTCCAATATTGGAGTTTTAAAGGCAAGATTAAAGCATTACCTTTTCCTTGAAGCTTTCAGCTTACTTGATCAATCATACCTTTTACTTTTATTATTCTAAAAAAATTGTTATGATTTATGTGTACATGTTAACACTTATGTTTCCATACAATTTACTTGCGACACTTAAATTTAACCATATTTTGTTATTCTCATTAATCCCTACAAAATGTGAGAAGCACACAGAGAACAACCTATTTCTGGTTGTGCAACTCATTCAGAGAGGAAAACAACAGAAGTGATGTTAATACAGTTAAGAAAATTTACGAACCTCCACAGAAAAGCAATTTCATAGAAACCTTCGAGATTAAGGTCCATGAGGTGGAATAATCATCTCCACGACTGCAGACAGGACGGAGGGATGAGGTTCATCTCTGGATATCAGCAAAAACTGACATGTGGTGGCAAGAACGTGCAACACTTTTCCCACATTTGAATGCCTTGAATGTCCAATGCCTTCATCCCTGCCACCTCTGTGCCATCGTAATGCCTCATATCAAAAGGAGGAGAATTAGTTTTTAAAAAGAGAAGCTGTTTGAACACTTCAGCAATTGATATGATTTTATTTCTTTATTTGCTTGATAAAGTTACAAATATCAAAGTAATAGTAATTGTGTGAATGGAGAAATGAAGAACAAACTGGATCATTGTAATCAAGCAGAGCATCTGACAGCCCTGTACTGGACAGCCGACGAAGAAAAAACAGGGGGGAGGGGGGGGGAACCAAAAGAGACCTGGCGAGTACCATGGGGAAGGAATGAATAAGTCTGTCTTGGAATACAGTATACAGCTATCACAAAGGCAGCCGACAGCAGAAAATGGAGATGTTTGGGGGATACCTTGTGTCCCTCGAGGCCTGAAGAGGAACATGTGATGAGTAGGTAGATTAGAGTGACAGTCGAGTGTGAGCAGGGCTATACTGGTATAGACTAGCGCCTGTATTCATGTTGATGAAATCATTTTCTCTTTGTGACTTTTCTTAACACGTTTTTCTTTACGTGATCACATTTCAAATGTGCAATAAACATATTGTTGATAATAAACAAACAACTAACAAAAACAAAAAAAAAAAAAAAAATCAAAAGTCGGTTTAACATGACTGCGCTGCGGGACCTTTATGGCAAGAGTGTGTGTGTGTGTGTGTTTGTGTGTGTGTGTGTGTAGTAGTAGTAGTGGGGGTAGGGGAAGGGGTGGGGGGAGGGAGGGAGGGAAGCAGGGAGCAAGGGTAGGGGAAGAGAGGGAGTTGGGGGTAGGGGGGACTGTCACTGTTACATCCTGTCTTGTTTCTTTGATTGTGTTTCACTGTTCACAATAAGGGGCACAGAAGATTGAATCTGGTTAACCCCGATAGCCAGATAATCAAAATCCAAGTCAAAGCCCAGGTCTACTACTAAGGCAACACTTATGCATGTACTTCAATTTACTGAATAAGCACACATACAGATAATCTTTAGTCCCAAGAATTCAACAAACGAAGACATCTGTGAAACACAAAGCCTGTCTCTCCCTTAACACTAACACAATATGCAGAGGTGGACACATAAACAACTCTGCAACAAACACACCCCAAAAGTCATGACAGAACTTCTTAACAATCACTATCATTATTATCATTGTCATCATACCATTATCATCACCATCATTATAATTATTGTCGCAACTAATGAAAATGAAGCACACAGCATACTGTGATGACTGGATTTCTCTTAGACAGAATGATCACAATGCAGTGGTAAAATCTAATAACTTACAGGGTGAAGGAAAAATGGCATATCTAGCATATAAAAGACATCATTATTGAGCAGATCTATTGATGAACATCATCTCTCCCCAATTCTTTCACTAATTGAATCTGCATCCTCATTTCTTCATCATCTCTAAATTTACTTCTAAAGTATTCACATTTTTCAAAGTTCATCCTATAGAGTCCCTGTTCTCATAATACATGTACATTAAAATGTGTGTATATAAATATTCTATTCCCCTTTATTCTACATAAATAGATCATCAAACTTTACTATAATGGACACCACAGAAAGATCTTTGGTGCAATACATAATGGAATCTTAATCTTACATAAGATAAAAAAAAAACAATCACTTATATTTCTGAGACAACACACCAATCAAGTCATACAAAGATTTCGATGATAGCAGAGGAATAGGAATTGATACCACTGTGCATACCAGCGGGAAACGGTCAGAGTCCAGGGCCTGCCAAGGCCCAAGCGGGGTCAAGGAACAGCAAAAACAACAGGCACTGCAACATTAGTATAAGCAATACATCAGTGCCAGCCTTTCCTTGCATCTGAATGGTGAATTTACCATGTACATATTGCTAATTCTGCCTGCAGTGGCTAAGCAGTGTGTCTTTCTAGATAAGGCTGCAAGTCTAATCTCAGGCTACATTGAAATTTGTTGAAATTGAAATTTGTTTGACCCCCTTAGATGTACACCTCAATGTGCATTTTCACTGATTCATTCAAGAGTGGGCACAGTGGGCTAGCTACCTGCCTACCTGCTTGTCTTAATCTCTTGGCTCAGAGTTTTTCCTGACTTTTATTTGATATCAGAATGTGTTATACTTTTTTGACACATTCTGGTGTCAAACATTATGTCGGGTCCCTACACTGCTATTGAGTGATACAAAGGGGATCTAATAACAAAACAAAACAAAAAAAGTTGCTAAATTCAGTCCACTTTTAAAAATGAAACAAACAAAAAAAAAAATCTGGGAGAAAATGAACATTTTTTCATTGACCCCTAATCAATTAGGAGGATAACTAAGGAAGCAGAGCTAAGACTTCAGAGGAGATTGGCATTTCACTAAGATTTCTTTCACAGCCAACTAGACAGGTCAGGTGGGCCGATTAAAAAATCACTTGGTATCCCCAAAGTACTTGGGTTCTGACTCCAACGTTGTACAATTCACTATATTCTTTGGCAAGAAAATTCACAACTCTGGCATACAAATGAATACATGTATCCACAGGCAAATGAGGAAAGCTTGCAATGAACAACATACTCGCACTAGCATTCTATTCAGGATATATTCACTTACTTCACCCAACATTACACATGTTTCACAACCAGCGGAATCCTATGAATCAACCTTTCAAGAAAGACTATGTAAAATAAGCTACACATTATTATTTGAATGACAACCAAAGAAATTTAAACTTTTACTGAGGTTTTCTCATTCACACACTACGGTTCAATTTCTCAGCAAAAAAAGAATGAATAGGTAAATGAATATATGATATGTGAGAGCAAAAATCATAAATAAAGCAAAACAAAAATTATCAACCACAGCTTCACAGAAATGATTCCCTCGTCTGAATCATTGAATCATCTTTTCTTTACCTCATTTAAAACAATCATACTTGCTGCATTGCACAAATGAAAATGTTTGAAGCCGAAGAACAACTGACTTACCCATTTCCGTCAATTCTAAACGAGGTCAAACACCTTAACTTAAATACATGCTCCTATATGATTGTTGCTGTCAGAAAATTAGGAAAAATTCAATAGTTGGCTTATTATACATAATAGGACTTGATACCTGTATTTTACCTGAAACTAAAACAGGATAACTTTATAAATAGGGCTGATATAGTTTGAAAAATAACTTTCAGATCAAAATCTACCAAACAGAAGTAGACCTATAAAGATATCAAAAGAGGCATCGGGGCAAAGATAGAAGAACAAAAAAAAAAGGCATAATCAAAAGGCAAAAGGCCTATTGCAGAGGAATTCATAATATTCATACAAATCATGGGGATTTGAAAAATCCCTCTAAATACTAGATTCCTCCGATGAACTTTTAAAAAAATATTACTTTTAGATTTTAATCTCCCCACCAGACATATTGCAATTGCATGGACGTAAATGTAGCCTATACCTATTGCAGAGGAAATAATGATATGAGCATGATGTGGAGAGAATGGGGATTCTCAAAATTCCTCTTAAAATACCAGACACATTCTATGATTATATCCTTATTATCAAAGTTTCAACTGTACAATTCATTTGTGTCAGGTAACAACATGTAAATATATGGATATAATTATCAATAAAAAAAACTTGTTCCTGTCTCGTGAAATATTGTTTACATTCATTTAGTAACAATAAACATGATGGAAGTAATAACATACATTGCTAAAAAAAAATATTTAAAAAAAAAGAAAGAAAAAAAAAGAAGAATATTGATACATGAAAAAATCCAAATGAAATTTCACTTTTATTTGACCTATTTCATTAATTACTTCACTTTCATCAACAGGATCTTCATTTAAAGTAGTAATGGTGACAATAAAAATCATTGTGCATTTCTTGTTGACAAAGCAATAACATCGTTGGTGAATTTAAAAAAAAAGACTACCAGTTAGCATTATGTTTGTGGTAAAAGATCTATTCAAAACAATCAAAGGTATAACCATAAAATTGATGAGAAATACATACCAGGTACATAGGGAAAAGGAATACAGTTTTCTTTAACTGGTAAATGGCAAGGTAAGTATCAGAATAAGTGTAGCGAAAAATTTACAACAATGCCAGAGAAAAAAAAAATCAACTTAACAATAACTTAGATTACAGCAGTCTTTACAAATTTGTTTGAATGGGAAAAAAAGCAGAGACCATAAAAAATATTTATTGAGGCATGAAAGAAAAGCAGAGGGAAAAAGGCATAATCAGGTGTTACACAAAAAATTCATTTGATATGGCAAATCTTAGCATAAAATTGTACAAAATGATGAATGCTGTGCATACAGAAATAACATGATTGGGAACAAGCTATAACATTTAATATATGTATGACGATGACCATTTCAATTAAGCTATGAGTCTCTATGAACTAAAGTCCAAGTCTTGCCTTTTTTGCCTTGATATATTCCATTTTGTGATAGTTCAATTCCACTATTGAATCATTTTTTGCAATCTCTGATTTCAACCACTTGATTTTTAACTCCCGCTTTTCAGCCAGCAAAGCTTCTAGCTTCCAATTTGATTCACTTTGACTTTGCAGTTTCTTCTTCTTTCTGTACTGATTGACATAGGCTGGAAGTAGACATGCTGCTGTAGGCGGTCTCTGTTCCTCTTCTGCTTCAACATTTTCTACAGACACAACAGGCTCATTGTCGGTGGGAGGGTCCCAGTCATCATCAGGAGGAATTGGTTTAATCATCTCCGGCACAGGCTCTGTGTGTTCATACAGCAAAGCAAGATTTGTAAATCATTGTAAAAATATTATAAATCTAATAAAGAACACACTGAATTACTTTAACTCTAAAAACATGACTACTCAAAACCCAAAAATCCTTAAAAAGAGTTCTACAAAATTATATTATTCAATTCTAAAAAACAATAATTCTCTGTTCTCAGAGACATTGTAATTTTGAGATGACATGATTAAAATCTTTCACTTCATTTTGTTCCTTGAAAAATATCTAAGTACAGATCAAATCTTATAGTGACAACTCTTTGTTATATCTTCAGCATTTGTTTTCTTCTCACCTTTGATCCCGAGTCATCATAACGTACTGACTACTATATCAATGTACAAAGAACATTTCCAATAAATCTGTAACGTAGCAATTTGTTCTTTCGTCCCTTGTTAGTCTGTGTTATGAACTACAGAACGATATAATCAACATATAGTGCTATTGAGTGAAAGTAGGAGAGAGGTTGGACAAGAGATTGTGAGCATTTTCAAGATAACAAACAACTAAATGTAATAGTTGGACAGTGTATTTCAGAGATGAGGGCTTACATGAATTCACTCTGAGTAGTTATCAAGTTTGCTTGGCTATTTGAATATCCTTGTGTATTTCTAACCAATCATCAAACTTTTTACCATTTGCAGAAAAATGTTCACCTTTAAATTTCTTCTACGAAAGCGGTGACCAACTCTCTTCTAGGCATAGGTACCACAAATTGCCACTTCATCAAACATAATCATTTCTTCCAAACAAAGTTTGCTTCACTTTCACCCTAATTTTCCTGAAGACATTAAACCCAGCAACACTCCAGTTTACAGACATGAGGGAGACAGCCTCAGTGCAGTCTATGAGGAAGTTGACACAAAACAAGATCACTTTCTCAGTTAGAATCTTGAGTTTGGTTATAGACATATCAGTCACAAAATGGAAAAAAAAAATGGAAAAATTGAATAACAAATGTCTTCAAATACCTGATGGTAGGCATATTCTAAACTTCAAGTTATCTTTGTTTATATATATCTATATATAGTTTAAACAATCCCTATGTTACTTAGGACAGCGCATTCCTACACTTTCTTTCAACTATTGATTATAAATGTTACAAGCTCAAGAAGAGAGCCTTACTTTAAGAATCTTCTTAACTCATTAATTCTCCTCTATTTCACAATTAGAGGAAGCAAATTCATGTCTTATCAACAACAACAAGAGTAGAACACACTTTTCCCATGCCTCCAAATACTCCAAACATACCATGATGTCCATTTGTAGCAGGCATTTCTGATTCTGAACCAAGAATGTCCAGAATGTATTTATTGAATAAGGAATCCTTTCGCCCTCCTGTCAGATTTGGTTGTGCCCTGCTTATTCTGGCTCGCCCCTTCAAGTCTTTCCACTTTTTCTTGAGTTCATGACTTCTTCTGTTATTTCCAAACATGGCGTTGATCTTGTAACTGATATTTTCCCATACCTGTTAAAAACATATTGTCAAAAACCTGATTAATTATAGTAAGGATTTCAGGTCATCAAATACAAATCAGAGGCTTAGAATCAATATATCATTGTCGCTATATGATCTAACAAACTAATTACTCCTGTTTAAAGATCTACCAAAGCTGGCAAGCAGCTCTAAGTCAACAACTTTGATAAACCCAGGGTGTGAGAAAAAGAGTATAATATAAGGAAAAAAAAATCATAATACATTTCTTGCAGATATACATATATATTTGTCATCTTATTATGACCACCCTGTCAGCCTTTGGAATATTTTTGCTTCATCACACTTAAAGTCTTTTGATATCTTAGTAGAATTTCATTGAACTTGATGATTTTTTTATCCTCACTTAAGTTGTATGCAAGGTTATCAAAAGGGGGGAGATTAAATATTTCAATTAGTTTGGGTTCTGTTTTGTTTTTTCCTTTTGGCTGATTATTTCAAAACCAACTTTAAAAGCATTCAGAATTGAAGATGATTCAAAGGATTTGATATGATATTTAAGTAACAGCAAATATAGACAGCTTTTGGTTATTTGCAGTAATAAAAAAACTTGTTATAGCTAGCTGGTAGTGCAGGTTGCCATTGGAAATTTAAACATTTTGTACGCTCCTGTCTAAATATGTCACTAAGCTTACATCCAACTTAGTCATTTATAGAAAATGAACATTCTTAACTACTATACCACCTTGACACACCTAGGCTTCATTATGCCTCCAAGAGCTGATCACCATCCTTGTGGCTAAGTATCAAACACAGGATCAACCAGGTACATGTTGAATTAAATTAAACATATATATGGAGTTAAATAATAAATGTCAGACAAGTTCATTGAAGTTCAGATACATTTTTGTCCAAACCAAGGCTGCAACAAAATAAATAAAGTCAATGCCACCTTAGACATGACTATCAGGAGGAGACTTTAGCATGCAATGTCATGATGTCGATTTTCATAGAATTTGAATGTTGTGTAATCTTGTCAGGAATGCAGTGTACTTATCTGTGATTGAAAGAGAAATGGACATGAAGACAGCCAATTGTGATACAGCAAGCACTCTACTGCACACTGTATTTGTCACCATCTCACAAGATGCCAAAATATTCTCCACCCTCATTTCATCTCTTGTGTAGGATGCAAACCAGATTATAAACTATTGTATGCTTAGAAAACCTAAGGACGTGAAGAGATGAGTAGAAGGCACAGCATCCTTGAAACTCCACGTCTAGGTGGAAGGTGAAAAACAGCCACTTTCACTTTTATCAAGAAGTGCGTAGCGTCTCCCTCACACCCTTTCTCTCTATTCCTCTTTATTCATTTCTACTCAGGACTGCAATAACAAATTATTATGAAACAAAGAGGATAAAAGAACACAATGAACAATCAGAAAACCCACTATCTAGGCTTGTTACTATAAACTGTACTTAAAGCCACAGACACTATGCTAAAAGGCATATGTCTACAAATTTAGTGTATAAAATAGGAAACATTTGGTAAGAAACATTCAGTACGCTTTGAGTCTGAAACATGATTTGAATTTTCGGAGTGTTTACATCCCTGGTAATTTTACCGGGAACACAGTTGTATAGTCTACATCCATGGTAGTTCTACCGGGAAAAAATGTCGTGAAGTCTATGTCCACGGTAAACAGAAAGCACCATACACAATAATATATACCACACAGCCTAATGGATGCAATATCCACATAGTAGGGACCGATGGCCGAGTTGATAAGGCGCCCGCTCAAAAACAAAACTAAAACTGTGTGGCGCTGGTTCAATACCCACTCTTGCCGGTTTTTTTCCTTGAGCAAGTAAATAAACCCCAATTGCTCACTTTGCGGCGCTGCACTGCGACAATGCCTGGGAAAATCCAGTCTTTCCTTGGATTTGACCCGAAAGATAATTTCCCCTAGGGGATCAAAAAAGGGAATTTTATCTATTTCTTTTATTAGTATATGCAATACATCTTAGTCGCGCGCGTGTGTGTCTGTGAGTGAGTGAGTGTGTGTGTGTGTGTGTGTGTGTGTGTGTGTGTGTGTGTGTGTGATTCAACAGAGGCGTAACTGCACTGCATAGTGTGACTGTTTGAGGATCGTGCACAAATATGTGTGTGTTTGTGTTTGTGTATGTGTGTGTACGTGTGTGCGCGTGCATCGTGCTTTGCAGACACCAGGAGAGAGAGAGAGAGAGAGAGAGAGAGAGAGAGAGAGAGAGAGAGAGAGAGAGAGAGAGAGTAGTATGTACCATGTTGCACTAGTTTTCATATAACTGGTTGAACTTTACTCTACCCCAAAACATGTTATTGTTGTGACACGTAAACTTTAGGGAGGAGGCCTCATATCGCGG
>JAUEKY010094605.1:0-10586 GCA_031833965.1 Scyllaea pelagica
GGGTGTAATGTTTTTACTGCTTTCTCCCCATCCCAAATATAGATCACTTTCATCCCACTGCCTATGATGACTACAATTAAGCAGCCCACCCCTTTCTGTCTCGCCCATTTTTATCTTTATGCTACTCTGCTTTTCATTGGCAAAGCAATTTGGATGGGCCTTGGAAGTTATCTTTTCACCTGTCCATCAAATTAGTTGATGTTTTTCTCTTTTGAGAGATGATAGAGCCGGTGAAATTTGCATTGGCCTTTTATACAGAAAACAAAAATTTAGTTATTGATATAAAAATCACAGCAAGATCAGGGCAATAATTCTGCGGCCGATTTAGTTTTTCCATTCTTCGAAGGCTGATTCATCTAGACGCTATGAGTGTGTTTATTTGGCTTTTGTTTGAACAATTATCCAAAATCATTTTTACATTAAAAAAAACAGTTCAGGTAGCGTTTTTTTAACATGTATGATTATTTAAGCACAGTAAAATTTGTCTGTTAAACTTTGAAAATGACTCTTTCTAAAACAACCAATCATATAGCTTTTAATCCATTCTTGATTCTTAGACAATCTCATCAATAAAAAAAGAGTCACAATCAGGCCTAGGCCTTTGGCTGGAAACAAAAACTACCCAACGGCTTAACTGAACTTTATGGCTTAGCCTTTTACAGATAAATATACTTGGCTAGCATTTTGTTCTTTGAACTTAACTATCCAATCACAAAGACTACACATGATTATACTTTCCTATACTGTCACAATTTCAATAATAACCTGTTGAATCATCTAAAAAGGTAATTACTTATATTTTATTTGCTGCTTAACAAAGCTGCACACATATAACATTCACACATATAACAAACATATGAAAACAAAGCAAAAAATAGGGAAAGATATTAACAAAGTTATGTTGTCATTTTGAAAGCTTATTTCTCCATTGATTTCCACCAAGGATTCATTTTTAGAGTGTATCATATGTATGGTTAAGTCAGTTAGCCATGTTTGTATTGTTGATCATAGTTAAAATCTCTCCTCATCATTTCTCTCTTGAAGAATGTATAGCTTCTTAGGAAGTCTCAAAAGATCTCAATTCTCATTATTGGCAAAGAACTTCATGTTAGTCCCCATTCTTGATTTCCATGGATTATACACTCCAGTGTAAGTTGAGGAGAAAAAAATGTAATTTCTTTGAACCGAGTAGTGTATGCCTATTTTGTTCTGTGTGAAAAGGGTTATGCATCTTATGGCAATTATCTCAGCTAGATATGATATAATGTTGTGTTAACTATAGGCTTCAAAGTCAATCCTGCAAAAAATCAAAACATAACATACAGACCTGAACTCAAATAAAACAACTATGAGTTTTAAGTGAAATTAAACACTCTTTTCAACACATATAGCCTCACACACTGATCTCTCGAAAAAGACAAAACTTTTTACCCTTTTCAGAAAATTTTCTGACCACCTTTTGCATCCATGGTTTTCAGAGCATTGACGATGCAAAATTTGAATTCTACTTTTTTTTTTATAGGAACACGACAGTCAATTGGTTCTGGTAGGGATGTGGATTCAATTTTGGTCAATTTGAAGGAACAATCTTTTCTTTATCAATATCTTTTTACTTTACGGTGTTGGATTATTGAAGGAATATTATGATTACCTATTCTACTGAAAGTAATATTAACCATTCTGTGACTTAGAATCTGATTTGATAATCAAAGGTGAAGGAGCAATGTAAAACTCTTTTCCTTTTGGGCAATGTGAGTATCTTCATTAACTAACCCTTTGAGGCAACTTGCAGTCTGATGTCCAAAAAATATACTTTCTCCTTTACTATCAGGAAAAATGCTGGTTCACTGATTTGGTATTCCTATTTAGTTCTTTACCTTTATTCATGATACACGGTATTTCAGCATTAAAATTCTATCAGCGAAATCTTTATTTTACATAGTAGGATAAACCTTGGGATGATTTTAATCCAGGGGAAATCTTTTTCTTAATGTTTGATATACTAAATGTAAAAAGAACTGATATTTCCACAAGATAAAACTCGCCAATGCCAGTGGCACAATGGTAGAGTATTGACCCAGATAGGTCCTGGATTTGATCCCCTGCTGTGTCACACCAAAAACATTAAAACAGACAATTTCATTAGTGTCCCACCTGGTATTCGGCATTATGGGAACAGTGCTCAGACTGGTTGTCCTGATGTCCGTATACTACTACTGGTGGCGGTAACCAAGGTAGCCCTCCATGATTTATCTTTCTGCTTGTCCAGGGCACTCTGTTTGTGTTGCAGCCTATAGAGTGTGGCAATAAGAAGTGTTTTTTCTAAGTGCCTGTGTCACAAGTGCTATGTCTACATACAGTAATCCATACAATCAAGAAACTTTGAATTCTTAGACACATCAGACTTTTCTTTAGTGTGTGTTGCCTTTGAAATTTTACTCCAATTCCTTCATCATTTTAATGCAATTCTTAAATGTGTATAGATTTTTTGGTGGGTAGTTTTTGCTTTTATTTATTAATTTTTTTTATTTTTTTTTGCCCATATTTTCCAAAGTTTGTATCTGCCTATTCAATGCATTTGGGAGTTGGATGTGATAAATATTTTCAAGTATCAACCTCAATTCTTCTCCTCCTATTTCTTTGCCCTAGTTTCAATTTTTTTTTACTGTTTTCTGGCTGCAAAATTCAACGTTGCAATCATTTCCCCACCCATATCTCCTCTTTCCCTCGCACTCACACACACAAACCTACACACACACACACACACACACACACATAAACACACACACACATAGGCACTTTTACCTCCCCCTATTCATTCAATGTTTCTTTTAAATCAATTTTTCAGTTTTGTTTTGTGTTGTTAACTTTCTTACTAATCCCCAACTGTTAGGCTCCTCTCCTCATTCTGTATTGTGAATCAACAGATTCCAGGACTGGCTCCGATGATAAAGTCATTGACCCCAAAGGTTCTTCCCTTTTCTTTGTCTTTCCTGCCTGTGGCCAGACATGGCTTTTTAATGCTTTTGCTTCAAAATTCCATTCATTTTCATGGCATGTTGATAATGCTTTTTAATCATCTACATTTCATTCTGTTTTTCAGTCCAGATAATATTTCATGACAGCTTTTCTGTTTTATTTTTTTGTTGTTTTTTTTGCAAACTGCTGAAAAATGGATATAATCCCTCAATAATCAAGTAAAATGACATCTTTTCTGTTCTGAACAAAATTTGATGGAAATAATGCAATCTTTTTTTTTTTTAGTATAAAATATTGAAATGGCGATACATTGAATAGATAGAGTAATTCAGATGTGAGCATTCTACTCATCAATTAACGTAAAAAACAAAGTTATGTTGTTGTAGAAAGATAATTCTCTGCTATGCAATCTTTAATTCATTACAGGGAGGAGGATTTTCAATGAATTGATCTCTAACTTGTTTCTGTACTTGCTAGATTTGAAACAACTATAAGTTTTCCAATCTGTTTGCTCTTGTCAATATAGGATTGAATATTTCAGCAGAGAATACCTATTGAATATATTCACTTACCTTATGTCACTTGAACTTCTTCACACACACATTTTTACCTTTTTCCTTCTTGTTAACTTTTATGTTTAAATCAAAGAGCTTATTTTATTCAAACACTTATCTTGAAAGGCATAATTAACTCCAGAACCACTACAAGGTAGATGAAGCAAAAGCTTTATACGCAATCAACTCAACTGATGCAGATTATCTGTTTATTTAGGGTTTTTTGTCAGAACTGATTAACATAATACAATGTCTTTAGATCCTTTTTCTAAATTTTTTCCATTGTCGATGCCATTGAAAAATTGGCTCTGCCTTTCACACAGACTTTTTTTCCTTGATTTTCTCTGCTATTTTGCTTTTTGTCTTTGATGATTTCTTCTCTAACTACTGGAAACTTCTCTTTTTTCTCTTCAAATACCGCTATTGTTATGATGCAATTTTAAACATGCTTCCATTTTAGATGTGATTGATATTTCTAAAAAAAGATCTTTTATACCATTTATTTTTTTTCATTTGCATGCTTTTTTTGACTTTTTTAAAATGTAGTTTCTTTGATTTTGATGAATTTGTTTTTTTTCTTTCATTTATCATCTTTTGCTACTTAATCCCTTTGGATTGTTTCGAGCAATTTTGAATGTCTGCTTTCTACACGTCACTGTCTTTTTAATCTTTTTCTTTCATGACTTTCAGTTTTCTAAAAGATTTGGAATAGAGAGGAGAATTGCTTGGTTAATTAATCACTAGATTTCTTATGATATTTTTTTATGGCTTAAATCTATGATGCATGTTTTCAAATAAGTTTTTGGATTAAGATGGATTATTGACTGTACAGGAGACTAAAGCTCTGTCACATTTAAACTGAAATATCAATGAGCAAAGTGAAAACCTTTCAGCATAAGGCTTTCAATTTAACTTTAGCTAGATCATACAAGAGTTCTTTTTTTCCTCTTAATACTCTTTTACCCTCTTATCTTCATTTCTTTTTAATGTCACAACAGCTAGGAAAATCTTTTTTTATCATAATGTTCATCAATTTCCTTGAATATGATTTACTTATTCATAGTGCAACATATGTCGAAGAACTGACCACTGAAAGCTGTCTCTAAAGATCAGCTCTGCATGACATAGCATGTGAATCTCTCACTTCTGTTTCTGGGTAGAATTATTTTCTTTTGCATTAAATGTAACATGAATAGTAGAGATAACTGCATGCCTTTGGCTTTCACAGAATAAATTCCATCACCTTGAAATTGAATGAATATCATTTTTAAGGATGGAATTTGTTTCTATACGCAAATGCTTCATTTTCATGCTCATATACCAAATTGGAAGTGTTTGAGCTAACAAAATTTATCTTTTTAAAGCATAAAAGTAAGTGATGACATGTGCTTTTGAATTTTTTTTTTTTTTGCTTTAATCTTGGAGGTTTTTGTTTTTTTACTTTACTTTTCTCTCTTTTTTTTTCATGTAAGATTTGCTTGCCTTTGATAAGGAACTCTTGATTACTTTAGACAATTCAATAAAAATGCAATCTGCCAGGGACTCTGACAGTGTCCTTACCCGGCATAGAACTACATTAGTATGAATTACATTGGAACCTAGTGCCAAGTCTTTTGTTTTACTCACATGTTCGTATTTTGTCTTATTTTGTGTTTTTTTTTTGGTTTTTTTTTTGGCTCAACAGCTACAGGCTCAGCTAGTGTGAGAGGTTCTGCTAAACCAAGCAGCAAAAAACGTGAGTAACACCTTCAATCATGAAGATTTTAGAGAAAGAGACAGATATAGGTTAACTTTTTGATACCTTGTTATAAATGTTTCAGCATGGGAAATTTTCATTAAGAGATCTTGTGTCGGTGAAAGTGATGATTACATTCGACTTTCTGTTACTAAGTTTTCATTAGGAAAAGGGTAAATTTCTTACCAAGGCTATCATATTATAAAAGGACTATTAAAATGTAGAAGACATTCAAATACCAGGTCTGTAATATTCATTTCATAATTAAATGTACTGTGTCTCACATTTCTTTCCTCACTTTTAGTGCCTTGTTATATGAGGAATGAGTTTCCATATCCATGTATTTACTTTATGAAAGCTTCAACATACGCCCACCCCCACCCCCCCCCCCCCCAAAATAAAGAAAAAAAGAACAGAAAAGAAAAGAAAAAAATCATGCTGATGTATAAATATCATACAATCAAAATCGATATATAGTCTTTATTAGTCATCCACTTTTCTCTCTGCTTGAAACACTTTAGGTGGCATTCCATCGAGTATATCTGTCACAGGTACTATGATACTGAGACCCTGCCTGAATAGGCTCACTATAACTTCCTGTTTCCCCTTTTTAATTCCTTCGGTTACAAACCCATGTCCCTGGCTTTTTATTTTTGTTTGTTTTTGTTAAATCTAAACTTTGGGTCTCAACAGAGGGAATGTATGCTTTCTACCAAGGGGAAAAAAATAACAGAACAGAAAAGATACATGGCTTCTGTACATAGCCAAACTCTAACTTGCACTAAATCAATTGAAATCACAAACTGAAAGCAACTAGATTGTTTATACAATCAAAATAATACATAGAAAATTATGGTTATTGTGAAAGAAGCTTTTGTTGTTGTTTATTCAAATCTTTAAGATTGCTTTGTCCATGGTTCTGTTGAAAAATTCAAGTTTTATCTTTTTTTTCCAGTAGAACAAAATTCAAAAGTTTGCATGTTAGGTTGACTGTGCAAAACAAAGAAAAGAAAAAGGTAGCCGAAAACTGTCTTCAAGTCAAAATCAACCCCTTGTAAATGTAACACAGTGAGCGCCAAGACACTTATTAGAGGGGGTTTCATTTCTGAAAACTTTCTGTTTTTGGTTTTCATATGAGTTACTTCCTATCTCTTGAAAAAATAAGAATCATGTCTTTGAAGAGAGAAGAAGAGGAAATGTTGAAAGTAAGGTCAAAATTCCAATCAAAGAGAGAAAGAAGGAGATTGTGACAGAAATGAAGGATTAGGGGAGATGCTGTTGAGGAGAGCTGAGGGTATGGGCCTACAGGCAGGCATATACAAGACTCTGTATGGGTGGCTAGAAGAAACAAATAATGAAACTAACTCTCATTCATCAAGTGCACAACTTTTTCTTTTCTAACAGCCTCAATTTACACTAAGATCTTGATTTAGTACTGATTTTCAAAACAAAGATCAGGACATCAATAACTGATATCAGTTGATCAAGCCAGTTACCTAAACAAAATAAAAGGAAATATAAGACAAGTAATATGAACTCAATGATAGAGGAACTCAATTATACAGAAAGAATCAAAGACCAGTTTCTATCCCTCTTTCATCAATTGCATGTGATACAGCTTTCATTGCTTTGATTTTTTTTATGCAGATGTTAAAACACTAGTAAACCTGATGATTGTAAAGAAAAAGCTTTTTTTAAACTGGCAGAAAGTAGACTAGGATGCAAGGGAGGATTATTCATAAACAATTTAAAAAGAAGTACCAGAAACTTTTTTTTCACGGATATCAATAAGGATTTTAGTGCGACCAAATTGAGAATAATGTGACACCAATGATGACCCAGGGGAGGATGACTATAATAGAAGAGCTCTATGGATGACTATTATTTGTTAAGAATTACTTTTCTTTTTTTTTTCTTTTTTTTTTTGTTTTTTTATCTTTTCTTTCTTGAAAGAAAAAAGTTGATAAACATCATGTCTTTGGAATTTGAAAAAAGAACAGTTTGAAGGGATTTTTTTCCTGCATAATTGCTGGGTTTATTGTTTCAAAAATGGGTTAATGCCCTTGAATACATATTTATATATATATATATATATAGATCTGCAAGTAGTGACATTAGTTTTGATTATGTAAATTACTTAGCAATAAGGGTTGAAATTGATTACTTCTTCTTTATTTCATTCTTATGAGATCTGAATATCTTTAGTTTGCTTTTTCAATATAAAGAGAAATAATTGTGAAATTATGAAAATCCTAGCAATGGTGATAAATATGATAGTGATATTGGCAGGTAAGGATATTAAGGGAAGGGGGAAAGAGTTGCCACATAAACGGGGGCAATAATCACAATTTCAGTACTTTAATAGATTTGTTGCCGATTTGCTATATAGTCATATTTTTTTATCACATTGATTGATTAAGGCATCAGACTTGATCAATGCATGCACTAGGATTTGATTAAATTACCAAAAACATTTTCTATCTGGATTTTAGTGGTTCCTGATTAATTATTTTCTTGGCTTTTTTTGTTGTGTTTTGTTTTTTAATCTTTTTTTTTTCATTATTCCTAGAAAGTATATCCATTTCTTGCATTCAATGTCTGGTGGTTTTTTTTTTAATTCAAAAGGTTAAGTTTGGGATATTTTTGTTTTGTTTTGTTTTGTTTGGGTTTTTGTTTGTTTATTTTCTTAATCCTGTCTTCATACCAAAAAAAAAACAAATCAAATTGTGTTTCCCTAACATTATGAGATACCTTTTTTTAAGGGCTTGTGTGATCAATTGGTTTATAAATGATATCTTGTAAAGATTATATCTAACACCCTCAAAGATTTGCAAATTAGTTCATCTAGATCTTTCCTCTCTCTTTCTCTTTCCACAAACTCATAATCTACTCATCTTGATTAATGGAAAATCCCATCAAGTGCTCTAAGTGCAGGGAAGGACAATTATGAGGCAACTTATAAACTTTTGCTTTGCTCTGTCTTGTTTCAGACCAATCAGAAATAAAAATCAAGCTGCCATTATTTCTAATATGTGTGTTTTGTGACGAGTCTAGGTCATAACCCATTAGCTTTTATAAGTGTGTTTATTACCATAGAAAACCCCAATGTATGTGCATAGCTTCTTTTTTTTTTAATGAGTCTGAACCAGTGATGCAGAAACTTCCTATGTTGTGTGACCAGTTCCATTGAGATCACATCATCAGTAACCTCCTGTGCCATAGTTGATTTGCACAGCTAATATGTTGATCTTCCTATCATATATAGAGACAATCTCGAAATGCTATCAAACAGGACTTTACAGGAATTGTAATCAGCTAAAAAATACTGTTATCTCTTGCTATGATTTCCTATCAATATTTTTTATGATTTTCTACTTTGGAAAATTATCATTCGAGTTATGTCCATAAACATTATTTTTGACTCAAGTGAGAAGAAACTTCAATTAATTTTGTTTCAAAATCATTCATAGAAATTATCTCCATTTGTTAATGAATTTTTTAATTAACTATGTTACTTTATTCTATTTCAATGGTTAGAATTCTAAATTTATGAATACTTGATTCTTGTTAGAAATTTCTCTGAAATAAAAGCAAATGGAATGGATATCATGCTATTTGATTGATGAAAGAGAGATTGAAAGACAAATCCTCTCTTTTCAACTTCTATGGAGGGGACAAAATATCTTGATATACAGATAGGTTATTAGACTTGTCACATTCAAATCAAGGCAATAATGAAAATGAATGACTAAGTACAAGATTAGAGTCTTCCTAGCCTATTAGAGTGTTGCATATCTGGCAGCACAATCTGTCCACACTAATCCCACAACCCACTTTATTTGTTTCCCTGGCACTGTGTGATGGACACCATTTTTACAGACACGTCTCAGACAGACTCAGGTTGGTTCCAGTCCCGTCCTGTTTGTTCCTTTCATCATTCTCATCATCATGCAATGGTTTATTCCATTTTGTTTGATTTCAGTTTTTAAGTACTTTGAAATCAGATAATGCAACCATTTACATACACTAACATTAAATAGATGCAAAATAAATCAATCTATGATCTGTTTGGTTTTTTTCCCATTAAGTTGAAATGAAGAAGCACGCTTAAACTATATTCTTTGGTTGTGTTTTTTTATGTAAATATTCCATTTCCTATTTTCCGATTGAGTTGATCTCCCCCCATTTTCTTTAAAACCTCATCCTTTTCAATCTCATTTCAATTTCATTGCCAGTTACTATTTACGTTCTTGCTTAAGATTACAGGAATATGAGTGTGTGGTTGGTTGCAGTGCAAGTTTACCAATTGTTTCCACTAGATGTAGATTTATGAATGTTATGCTTAGATCTATATATGAATTTTCCTGTCTTTTGGGCCATTGGTTGTGGGTTGCTGTTTAAATACTCTATTTCTTCTATTGGTATAATCACTAGAGATTTCAATTGCTCTTCATCTTTTCCAAAGCTGTTTCTTGTTCTTCTTGCACTTTTTTCTTGCAAGAGAAAAAGGAAAATGTGACATATTTCTATGCCATTGCATTACAGTGCTCTTTTGGTACTTATTTTTTCAGGAGAAGCAGAGAAACCAGAAAATCCGTGGGCAAATAGGTGGGTATTTTGGCTGACCCTTAACTCCATTATAGGGAGAAGATCTTTGTTTTGTTTTGTTATCAGATCCCTTCAGTACTGATCAATAGCATTGTATGGACCCAACACCAGAAAGTGTCAGAAGTATAAGCACAATCTAATATCAAACAAAAGTCAGGAAAAACTCTGAGCCAAGAGATTAAAACAAGCAAGTGGCTAGCCGACTGTGCCCATTCTTGAATTACTCTAAGAAAATACGCTTTGAAGTGTACATCTAGGGAAGTCAAACAAATTTTAATGTAGCCTGAGATTGGACTTGCAGCCTTATCTACAAAGATACGCTGCTTAGCCACAAAAGGCTAATTACTCAATATCCCGGTAGTTAAAACAACTATTGAAAATTGTCGGACGCTTTCATATCAAGTATCTTGAAAACTTAACTACAATTTTCATTAGAGTTAAATTCAAATAAGTAGGTAGCTTTTTCAGTGATATTTCCATATTTCATCATAATATGTCTGCTATGATTCAATACAGTTATGTAATTGTGCACACACTATATTGCACTTGTGCAGTAAGTTGCACAATTTTGTCTTTGTATGTATCTCTCTTGCTTGAATATATTTTCTTTCCTTTTCTCATCTTTTTAAAGTACATGCTAGTATCTTAATTTTGTGTCCCGGGGGGGGGGGGGGGGGGGGGGGGGGGGGGGGGGGGGGGGGGGGTGGTGG
>JAUEKY010094716.1:0-10586 GCA_031833965.1 Scyllaea pelagica
CTCTCTCTCTCTCTCTCTCTCTCTCTCTCTCTCTCTCTCTCTCTCTCTCTCTCTCTCTCTCTCTCTCTCTCTATCCGCCCAATATGTGATTATTGTTTTGTGTGTAACTTTGATCAGGACTTTTATAATATCAAACTTTAGCTGTGTGTATTTCTCTAATGATGACTTCTTGATTTGGCTTCACACTTCTACTAATATAACCAATGGTACAGAGTACTCTCTAATCAGGATCAGCTGCTTTTGTGATTATGCTTTTGCCTTGCTAAATGCTCAAAACTCACAGCTAAAAGGAATTGCCAACAACCACAATCACCATGTCTAAGGGCCACAAGGCTCCGAAACAACTTTAAGAGTACATTACGGAACTTGTCTAGTCATTTTCAACTTTTTAGAAATATTCAGATTTATGTTTAATACAGTACCTTAAATGACACAGTAAATTAGAACCTTTTTTTTATGTATTCTTTATTTGGGTGTTTGAGAATCGGTCAAGTCATTTTCATTATTTACTCGTGTTTCTGTTTTGAATGGTCTGGTATTTAAATAACAGAGTAAGTTAGTGCCATTGTTTTTCCGTGTCTTCCCTATGCAGGTGTTTGAGCTTCTCCTGTCCATCTGCACCGTACCCTCCATCAGGAAAACCATCAACCAAAGAATTTTCAGTCCTCTACTACAAAAGACCATCACTCCCCAAGCCATGGTAGATGTTGGCAAACAACTTCTGACCTCGGATGTAGAGCCTTTACTATGTTGTATCCACTGGTCAAATCATAAGGCTACTTCCGACAGTCGCATCAGTCTGCTAGCTCTGGAGTTTCTGTCCGACTCAATACAGGTAAAGGCAACATTTGATGCAAGAGACAGCTTGCTCTTAACAGTCCTGACACCCTCTCTTTCAGATTCATGTTTAACTAGAATAAGCAAGCAGATGTGAAGAGCATTTTGGTGCTGAATGATGGGGAATGCCATTTGTATGCAAGCGTATAATAAAGAGGAGTCCATAGCCAGATTACCAGATATCTATTTAGTGAGCAAGAGGTACTCACTTTATTATTTCTGGCTTCAATAAGTCTTACTGGGGCATGCTTGAGAATTTAGGACATGGTGAAAGCCTGTGAGCCGTATTAGCTTTGTTTTAGTTTTAGCTTTTCTTTTATGTCTTCCTCCCTTGTTTGGGTTTAAGGATTGCTGACTTTAGAATGGTTGTAGCAATTTTAGGTTTTCAGTGAATCTTGGATTTTCTAAGCATTATGATATATGTGTTGTGGCCTGACGAAAGGAGTTGCAAGTCCGCAATATGAAAATCCTAACCAAGACCTTGAGCAGTTAGAGGGATCATTCAAGTTTAGTTGGCACTTTTAATTTTCAAGATATCTTAACTATAACTAAAGTTATGAATGTTTATGTGCGGTAAATCTCAAAACTAAGGAATGGAGAAAATTGTGTTTAAAGTTTGCCCATGTTTATCCATACCTTTGTTTACAAACGGTTTTGGTTAAAGAGTGGCTCTTTCTTACATCTCTAAAAATGTCCTCATTAATCACAAAGGAGTTTTAACTCAAAATAAAAGTATGAATCCACCAAAACATCACACGCAACACAGGGTTGAAGCCAATAAGAGAAATGTATCTAAGTATTTAAAACATGCAAGCAGCTGTCTGTGGAAGGGAAGTAAACTTAAATGTGCTAGAATATTATTCTTACCTCTGACATCAACAGTCTACAGGCGCAGATTATCATAGGCAAGTGTTTGCGGTGGGTAAGATTAAAAAGGAAACAATAGAATAAACATTAGGTTAGAAAATTCCATCTTTCACATTTTGCTGAGATTTTGAATCGGGAGGACTTATTAGAATAGATTAATCTTATCAAGTTAACAACTGTTGAATGGGTAAGAAGCCAGCTTCTGAGTTCAAAACGTATCTAGACTATCTGAGCACATTAGTTGTCTAGACTAGTCTGTCATCTAATTTGCTATTATACAAAGGCAGTATGCCCCTGAAAATTATGATTGGTTGGCCTTTAACAAGCTCACATGATAAACATGATTTGAAAATGTGCTACTGCTATTCATTTTATGTAGAGATTATTACAAATTGACTCTAAAAATCACTAAGAATGCCATAATGTAGTACCTTTGGTTGCGATCATGTTTTGAAAGTTACGTCAGGTTCATCTGATTGATTGCCACTCCCATCGTCCACTTCATCCAAGTGAAAATAATCTTTCATGCTTTCTCTTAGGATGTTTTCTTAACTCAGATACCTATCTAATATTTTGGTATCTTAGGTCATTAATCTGTCTCTCTATCTAGATAGTGTCATAAGTGGTGGCCATGTTTACCCTGGTAACTGCATCAAAATTACTAATACTTAGTCCACAGTTTGGTACAAAATTTATTTATTCAAGTGAAGAATAGTTCAAAACAATATTACCTTTAGTATTTCAGCTGGACATGGTATCATGTGGTATATGTAGCCTATCAAAGATCAAACTAGATTCATACAGGTCTAGGAGTTCAGATATCTGTAACCTTGTTGTATTTATGGTGATGCGTATTATTTTGGAAAATTTATGGGTGAATTTATCTATGTACAGTAGGAATAGAGAGAAAGTAGAAGAAAAGACAAATAGAGAGGTATATTATACTGTATATTTCTTTCAGAAACTATATCTCCTTGCTCCTGTAAGTAAACTTGGGTTTTAGATTATGCATTCTGATAGATTCCAAAGAAACCATCCTTCCATTGGAAGGACTTGGAAAAAAAAACATAAATAGAAATATTTAGAGAACTATTATGTACAAAATGCTGTTCTTACAAGATTTTTGGATAGCCAATGAATAATGGTAGTGTAGAATCTCTACATCGCCTGCAAATGAATTCTCAATTTCTTTGGCTGTATCTTGAAAACAGCCTGCGCGACCTGCAATGCGATTTGTCAGACCACCTCAGATATGTACATATTGGTTTTAAACAATTTAAAAATCATTGATGGGATTCTAAAGTCACTCTTTTTTTTAATATTTAATCAAACATTTTTTATTGTTTTTTAAAAATTCTGTTTCGCACATTATCTGTTTTAATCTTCTCTCGTACTGTAGGTTTACTAATGCAACATCTTTTTTGTCATTCCCCTTTTGCCTTATCTCTGTCACAGCCAGCCACCACTTTAAAATCTTTTGTTACGGCAGGGGACATTCTTAGATTTCATTTATATTTTAATATAAAGCTACTTAATCCGAATTTAACTTCATTTCTCTTTTTTTTTCTCTCTCCACCCCCAGGATTGCCTGTGTGACACAGATTTTTCATACCCTGTAGAACTGGTGATACCAACCCTGATCTCTCTGTTGGAAAAAATCTGCCATAGTATTTCTAGTCAGGGCCAGTCATCAGAAAAAGGATTTGGTGTTGCAACGAATAAGATAATCAAACTCGTTAAATTGTTAATTGGTGAGTTCACGCAAAGATGTGTTTGATAAAGTACTTTCTTCATTTATCTACTTTTCTTCTTGCCATACTTTTCATCTTTGTAGCAATTTGAGGTAGTAATTGATGGAATTTGTTTCATCAGGTGTAGGGTTTATTTCCATGCCTCATGTACTAAAATTACCTTGTTGTTAGAAAGCTTGTGAAAGCAATCCGCAAACAAACTTTCTCATTTATGTTTCCTTGCCTCCTCAATAAATGCTAAAAACCTGTCTAGGAAAATCAGGGATGGATTATGAGATGCAACTAATAAAGATTATTGGTCAACAGGTATGATAGAATGAGTAGAAATGTGTCAAGGATTGTGTTGTTTTCTTTCATATCATTAAACATGAAGCACATTATCCAGATTCACCACTCATTTTAATGGAATCATTTCAATTTGGTCATAGGTTTGTAGTATGATACATACATTCTTATCCTTGGCTGTTCATTTTAATTTTTTGCCTCCTTTATTTGAATACTGAAAATTTTTAGCTATTCAAATTGAAATATTCCTTGACTTGCTATTTGAAAGGATTACTTGAAAAATCTTAGTTGTTAACTAAAAAAAGAATTGAATGGAAAAATATCTTTGATCACACAACAGATAGGATACTATGGGTCTTTGTCATATAGTAATAAAAGTGTTATTTCAATCTCATGACAGTCAAGGGACTCTAGAAATTGCGTTGGAAAATTTATCACCTTGACAATGTTTATTGCTTGAATTGAAATCGATTCAACAGATCCAATTATGTCTCCTGCCCCTTCAATTCCTGTTGAATTCGGTTTGCGGAATGTTTTATTTTCTCAGTACTAAGTAGTATAATGGATGAAAATGACTGATCCAAAGGGGAAAGATTTATTCAACATACTTCATAATTGAAAGGAAATTTAAATGTGAAAAATAATAGCAGGTGTTAACGAGATGTCATTTAATCATCATTTCTTATCCAGCACCCTTCTACCATTACAGTGTAAGGCCGACTCTTATTGAGACGGAATTTCTCTGGATCATGTCATTGAGCCAAGCAGGTGATCAGCCCACTGCAGTTTACGAGATGTAAGGGGCAATTGTTTTACCCAGTCTTTCTTTTCCTTTATTTTCTAGCTCTATGCTCAAATCCTGAGAGTAAAAAGATGATGGGAACATTAGTGACTGTGGAGACGCTATCATCAGCAATAGAGATGCACTTGTCATTGAATTATCTTACATTCGCTGAGGCAATGTCAGAATTTACTATTGACCAAGGGAAGAGGTGAGTTTTTCTGTCTAAGCACAGGATGATGACTTTCTACAAATCTTGGCTGTCCAAATTCTTAGCAAATTATTGTCCTTATTATTCACCAAAATAGTGCCAAATAGATAAACTGACCCCTGACTAGACTTGTGTTGGTGTCTGGTGGTTTTGTGTCATAGTTTTCCATCAAAATTCTGAATTTCTTTCCCCTATCTTGCTATAAGAAGCTGTCTCAAAGCCGATTGTGCTGAAACTAGATGGAATTAAGCATAGCTTATCAAATATACAAGAAAAAAACAGTTTGATTATTGAACCATCTATGTTAAGTATGCTTAGGCATAATTTTATTCAAGCACAGCAATGCTGGTTTTGGATTGCAACAACTGTTTTTAGCCGGTCACAGGTGATTAATTTGTTTTGCTGTTTTGTGTTTATATTGAAAATCACATGCTTTTCAACAGGGATGAAAGTACACATTGTGTGTTGGTGTTACTGGACTTTGCATTGCGACTGAGGAAGTCAGTAGCAGGTCTGGGAGACTACATTCATCTTGTACTGCAGGTTGGTTGGCTTGAATGTTATCTGCCGTTTTTAGTGTTTTGCTTGAATCTCTTTGATGGTAATATACTGTCGCCACAGTGCATAAACTATGAATAGAATATGATGCTTTAGTGTGTATATCCAGAGTCTGACATGGGTACTTTGTGTTTCATAAAGTGTAAATCCTGAGACTTACCTGGGGTAGGATATTTTCTCATGATATGTGTATTTTAATGTGTAGTTCTGATAACATTTGAATACCTCAAAGAGAGAGAGGGTAGGTTACGGTCATATGTGTTAACATAATTGCTGTAAAATACTTTTGAATCAGTAGGGGTGTAATTAAGGTGATAGAATTATACTGTTCTTCAGAGTTTATAGAATCTTATCCTTTGTGATTCAGGCATTTGCTGTTTTGTTTGATAAAAGTATAAGCGGAGAGTTAAGTTCCTTAATAAATCTCATGCTTAACTTGAATCTTTAAGACATGTCTTCTGTAAAGTAAAAAAAAAACCTAGGAGATAGTGTTCTATACTACTAACTGTCACCTGGTTTGTAAACTTTACCAGAATCCACGTCTCATGGACTTCCAGGCCTTGGGTCTGACGTCCTCTAATCAAGATCTGGTGGCCACCAGTTTGAGGCTCCTCACCTTTGCTCTTGGAGTCGAAGAAACACATCCAGATGTAGAGTAAGTTCTATCCCCGTTTAACTCAGTACCTGTTCCAAAAGAATGATAGCTTGTGTCCCATGCCTGCCCATCAATTTCGCCATTGTTTACGGCAGCTTTACAAATAGCTATCCTTTCTCATCAATCCTCATGCAAGCAAAACTGTTTCATTAATAGCAAGCAACAAAAGCACCAAACATGTGGCAGATACACCACCAGCTGTCTGCCAGGTGTGAATAAGATTCCAAGATGTTTTAGTTTTAGGTCAGTGATTCTTAAACTGGGAAGGGGGGGGGGTGCATGAGGAGTTCTCAAGGGGTGGGGGTGGGGGGGTGCAATGGTTAAGTTAGGCAAGCGACTGAGCGTGAATGAGTGAATAAAATTCTGTCTATGGAGAATGAGATGCAATCTAGTCTGTGTGTGTTTTGGGGAGGGGGAAGGGGGGCGTGAAATCTGCTGGGTGTTGTAAAGGGGTGTAGCACTAAACGTTTAAGAACCACTGTTTTTGGTGAAGGAGCTGATTACAACTAGTTGCACCTTGGAGACTAACATCCATCTCTCAAAATCATCAATTCAATAAGAAATTTAGCTATTATCATTATGATTATGATGACTATTAGCTGTCATAATATCACTGTTGTTGTTGTTGCCATTGCTGTTGTTATTATATTTTATCCTAATTTTTGGTATGCTCATCACTTTAATTATTTTGATTGTCATTTTATGTATCAATACTGTGCATGCTACAATCATTGAGTGTTGCCCTAGTTTTGTTGGCTTTTGATCATAAGACAGTCAAGCCAGTCAAAATTCATGTCAGTAGAATGTCTCTGATAATCACTTGTGTATACTTGGCTTAATTGAATGTGCACTATATCTTTATATTTGATTTATTCATTAAAAATGTCTTGTATGCAAATGGCTGAAAAGCTTCATAAACCTATTCTACTGCAACCCATGCATTAGACAGTGTTTATATGTGTATATTTCTCTTTTTCCGTTCCAGCCTGTGTGGCACAATCGCCAGTCTGAACAAGGCCAGAATTCACCCTAGCAAATCAAAAAGGCAACAGAATGACTCCATTTCCTGTTCACGCAAGAAAACAGGCTCTGTCCTGGAGAACAAGGAAAACAAGCATCATCCCCTCCTGTCCAACACAATTGATAGTAACATCGCCGATTTGTATTCTGCGTGTGATAACAGTATAGATAGCAGACTGCTGAGAGATGAGGCATCCTTACAGAAATTGATAGAGAAAATGGAGACCAGTTTAGAGGTAATTGGAAGCTAGAATTAGATGATATAGGCACTAATGAGAAGGAATGAAACTTGATATTACAACAGATTGGACATTGGCTATATACGTTAATTGATTTCTGTATTGATTTTTTTTTCATTATTCTAGATGTGATGATTCTTTTATCACTCCAATCCAAAGTCATAAAGGCTAAATGATTATGAAACCATATGAAAGTTTTAGATTAAGTATTCATTTGGTTCAAAGATAGTTGTCAGATATCACTTGTCCCCATTTTCTATTTTGCTCCTTTTTTTGTTCTTTATCATTCTCTATGCCTGGGTTCTAAAGGCCAGATATATTTATGAAAGAAGCTCTTAATAGCAGAGAAGGGACAATATCAGTTAAATTTCATTGTTGGTTTGTCTCATATGTAATTGTCATTTTCTTTTCATCATTTGTCATCACCATTTCCAAATTATGATTGTCAAATAATTATAAAACCAATGTTGATTGATTTTTTTTTCTGAAAGAGTAAGAGACCAGAAATGCCAAACCTCAAATTATGAATCATCTCAAATGTTTCATTTTCAGGTTAAGAAAGACCTTAAAACAGCAGAGGTCATAGATGTGTTTGAACATCGTATCAAAGCTCAACAGGTAAATTATCTTTCCATGGGGTTGGAAACCACATCTACTTCAAAGTTTTATGTATTTATGTGAAGGTAGAGGATTTTTGTATAGCTGTACTTTCTATTTTTCCTGGCTTTGAGCGGGGAGGAGGTTGTGTTCTGTAGAATATTGCCATGAAAATTATTGCTCTCATAAGTTTTATCTTTCTTTACTTTTGCAGATTAAAGAAGAGCATTTGAATGATCTTCTAGAGGCCAAAACTCTTGCCTTGACCCAGGCTGATAGGGTCATAGGTCAGCTTAGGGGTCGCCAGGTGACGCACAATGCAGAGGTAAAGTTAACAATCTCTTCATAATTTTCATTTTGTTAACATAAGCAGTATGTTATTAGCAGATGGTAAAGAGTGTCAAAATAGTACAAAAATTTATATCAAAACTTGTGATTGAAGGGGGAAAATGAGTAATTAATGTGAGATTAACTACAGCTGGGAATGCTCTGTATTGTGAATTAGTGCACCTGATTTTTTTCTTTGGCAAAACTGCTTCAAAATCCTTGCCGTGCATGTGGTCCTATTATATTTCTCAGACAGTAAATGAATAAGTGTCTATGATTTAATCCATTACACGCTAAGCACTCTGACCAGAAGTCTACTCCTAGATCCTAAGCAATGGGGGATAACTCCCTACCAGCCCCCAACCATAAATTTTAAAAATTAATTCAACTTATATCCCATTCATATATCAGACTGATTTTGGTCTTTTAAAATCCACAAATTATTATATTTTGAATTAGAACAAACATTTGCAGCATAAAACATGTAAAAATAAGGGAAAAATCATTAAAGTGAATATTTCCCTAACATTCCTAATTTTCACCACAACTGGAAAGTTAATACAGCAGTTTGAGTAGAATGTCATGGCATCTGCTAAAGTAGTTTTCTTTACACAGATGCATTTTGCAAATCACACATCCAAAAACAGTTTCAATAGACTACCTGCTTTTAATTTTTTTATTTGTTCTTTGTCTCATTACCTTGATTACACACTAAAAACTGACCACCACACCCCTGATTGTTTGTTCCATTTTCTGTCTCTAGTTGGTCCAGTTTGATGTAAAAGCAATCAACATTCATGTGACTATCATTGTTTTCACCACTGGACCCTCTATAATGGTTAAGATGAATGTCTGAGCCATTTTCTATAGCTAAATCATCCTCAATTAACGTTTTTGTTCAGCCAAATATGTAAGAAGAGAGGAATTAGAACAACAATCTTGCTAAGAAAAATTACATGGAGTTGAAAAAATTGTAGCTCAGGCTCTTGTGGTCTGATTACCTTTCAGATAAAAACAAAGATCACACTCCAGCTCTCTGGAACGTGATGCTACAACAAGATCTTGGGAAAAATGGGAATTCCCCTTTAGTTTTGTTTCCCATAGAGACCTCGGGATAGTGTGCACTTTCAGTAGAAGTAGAGTGTAACGGAGTTGCTTTTTTCCAGACGCTTTCGGGTGGAGTAGGTTGTAATGGGTTAATACCTAACCATGTTGAGATATGCTTTATCTGTGCTGTCAAGTTAAAACGATTATTAGATTGTGTGGCTTCCAGTGAACACTGAAATAATTTCCTTCTCTGCTGTAGATGAAGAAGCTACAAAATCTGCTCAAAGAATCCTGTAAGAGAAATGAGCAGATGGTGACTCAAATGAATGACATGAGGCTGTCGGCTGAAAAACTGCAGTCTCGGTTTGATGTGCAGTGAGCAATATTCTTTTTTCACTTGATAACCTGTTAGAGCTTTGGTGGATTAAAGAAAAACTAATGAAATTTTGCTTATAATGATAATGAAATACATAGTGTAGTTCAATACAGTATAGGAAACAGAAAGTGAAGCTGTTTCAGAGAAGGGGAGAAATTATAAGAAAAACAAATATGGCTAAAGCTAGGTTCTTCACTGCTTCACTTTGCTGCCAGTAGAGGAAATAACAATGAGTTTTATGAAAGATTTGTCGCTAATATAGATAAAACTGAAAAAAACTATTTGATTAAATGCTGCACCCATGGGGGTTACAATTGGAACCATTGTAAAATATTCGTTATGTTGTCTAGATATATTTTTCTATAGATGGAATGAAGATTTTTTGGTCAATATATTTATGCTGCATGGATAAAGCAAATGAGTTCAAGTTGATTAAAATTATTCAGATAATGATGAAATCTTGTTTTTGAATGGGATGTACTGTGAATCAAGCTTGTTATGGATTTAAACTGTCAGATGTGAAAAAGAAAAATTTCATGGATTGATCTTTGCCAATTTTCTCCAACAGAATGGAAGAAAAATCTGAAAAAATTGAAACTCTTTCTAAAGAAAATGCAGAGATAATCGACAAGTGAGTATGATACTTAGACTATTGTACTATTCAGTTCCTAGGAAAGTCATTTTGATTAAGAGGGAGAATATGATTCTATTCTGTTTCGTGCTCTTTAAAATCAAGGCAGTAAAAGAATCCTTACAATTTCTATAAGTTAACAACTGTTTTTAGGAGAAGTTTTGATCATAATTTTGTTCCAATCATTTGAATATTTCAGGTTTGTAAGGCACATAGGAAAGGAAGGAAGTGAAAAACAACGCTGGCTTTCTTTATATACATTGATTGTGTTTTTGAGCCAATGGTAGTATGTACCTGTTGAAGAAAGTGCAGTATTCTCTGATTTAGAGATCACCTCTCCACTCAATAGTTTACTCCATCCTAGAGCTTGGTGTTAAAAGGGAATAGTTTCAGAAATATATATA